>CAWUFW010014727.1:0-86969 GCA_963921515.1 Calotriton arnoldi
CTTGAGAATATGCCCCATTGTGTACCAATGGTATTCAAGAATATTAAGTGGCATGATTCCAAATTTGTATTAGTTTTATTTACCCCAGTGTGGCTGCAGGAACTCTTTCTCTAACACATCCGTGTTCCCCTTTGCAGCCACCTGTGATTTTACACGCTCCCACTTATTCTATTATTTAATTATTGGTCCCCCATGTGAGAAGTTGGCCTGGCATATGCTGTCCACTAATTATAGTGGGCACCTTGCACCAGTCCAAACAACCCCTTATTGGAGATAGGTTAAAGACAACCTTTATTGAAAGCTATCCTAGTGGTAGCTATGGAGAGCAGCCTTCAGGCTAAGTCTTGAAGGAATGTAAAGCAGCTTGTTTTACCAGTCTATAATCTCTTGAGTGATCAAATGAAAGAGCACCACACCAGGTATATATTCAAAATATATGTATTTATTGCTAAACACACCCCTCTAGTCTCTTTATGAGGCTAGAGTTCGAAGTACATAAGTTATAAGATATTAAATCACAGTAATAGCACAAATCCACGTTTGGGCCCTAGGGGCGTACCAAACCATATACCAATAAAGTGGTATGCGAACCACGACTGAACTAGACACTAGGCCTAGAGCCTCTAGAAGTGCTTGGACCACAAGGAACTACCCAAGGTAGTGACACAGGGGACCCACGGGAGACGCGTGCAGTGTAAATACACAACCGCGATACGCCGTTAACTTCTATGGAGAAAGTCGGGATCGGGAAAATAGAGGAAAGGGACACTTAAAAGAGGACTAGGACAAAACCCTTTGAGATCTAGGACTTTGAAGAGTCTCTACCCACGGGAGCACCGGAGTACTCGTGTTACCTCACCCAGGGAAGCCGGGTGCATAGGTGCCTTTCGGGGTCGGGTTTCGTCGTCGATTCGAATGGCGATCTGCTGCAAAGTGCTGCTGGCGGCCAAGAGAAAAGTGTCCGGGTGATGGATCGGAGTTCTGGTGAACCTGAAAGCAGAGGGGACAGAGTCTGGGTCACTAGCCAGTAACCAGGAAGGCGATGGACAGATGCCCACCGATGTCGAGTGCTTCAGGTGCGTTGACAGTCGTCTTGACTCTTCAGCCACGAGGTCCGGGAGGCGTTGTCGGCGACCAGGAGCAGGATTCGGGCTGGTACACGATGTCTGTCGAGTGCTGAGGTGTCGGCGACCGGATTGGACCCAACAAGCCTTGGCAACGGCAAGTCTCGAGTAAGATGTAGATTGTCGATGGTGCAGACCAGCAAGGTCTGTGGAACGCACCCAGCGAGGGTAAGTGAGGGCAGGCCTGGAGCAACCAGGATGCCAAGTAAGAAAAGGATTGGCCTTCGTTAAGGGCTACTAGCCAACGGACTAGCGACCGCGAAGGAGCCTCGTGACGCAGCACGTGGATCTGGCTTACAGGACACTCGTGGAGTGGGGGCCAGTGATCTTCGGTGCAGGTGGTGCTGGAGGCTAGGGCTACTCGGAGCCCAAAGCATGACTTCTTGGGAGACCTAGAAGATGATGCACTTGCAACTGTGCTCGGTGTCCAGGGGTCACGGTCTCAAGTCACCCACGATAGCCACGGGCCTCAGCTTTGCTGGGGACTCAGGGTAGCCTCGGGGAAGTCTGAGAATCCACCTCTGGTGATGCGATAACTTCGGCGTCCGACGGGAGCTTCAGAAATGCGAACCGGACAGATGCTTCTTTGGTGCCTGCCAAGCAGGGAGTCACTCCTTGACCCCAAGGGAGATTCTTCAGTCCTCTAATCTTGTCGTAGAGCGTCGAAGGTCCAGGATTTCAGTTTCAGAGTTTCATCCAGGTATAATCTAAAGTCCTAAGGACTGGGTTCCTACCTTTATTCTAAAAATAGGGGTTGGACTACTCTGTGGCCCCACCTATGGGTGGGTCAGGGCAGAGGGGTGGCTACACCCCTTTCCCTTTGTCCAGTTCGCGCCAAAGCAGGGGCTGCAAGCCCCTGATCCGGTTTGAACTGGGGTATGCACTAGGGACACCAAATGTGCCCCCAGTGCAGGATTTCAAAGCACCCGAAAGTGCTCCCGCCCAGCCCCAATACACATTATCCTGTCTGGGGAGGTGGTCACACCTCCCTGGGACAGGAAACCTATTGTCCAGGCCTCCCCTGCCGGAGTTTCGTCCAGCAGCGGGAGGCCAGACTCGTGTCTGTGGCAGCAGCATCCATTTTGTGATGCCAGGGCTCTGGAAAGAAGTTACCGGACTCGTCAGAGTTAACATGTCTTTCCCTCTAGAAGGGTGGAATGCTACCCCCGCCGCCAGGATTGGCGGGGGGTAGTATTCCAAGATGTTTGACACCAAACACGACATGTTTAGGTGCAGCCATTCCAAAGTTAGCATTTTACCGCGAGGATATAATGCGCTTAAGAGTATATGGTCAGGCTGCACTACAAACAGCACCAGAGATGGTCTCCGAACGCTGCAGAGGGGCCCTGCTCATGCAGGGGCACCCTCTCACATAGGAACCACGCACTCTGCCTTTAGGATTGATAAGGCCTGCCTTAGGAGTGACTTATAGGTTTATATGTGTGTATGTATTTCGTGATATAGGTAACCTATATCACAGTAAGAGGTGCATGCACCACCTTACCCAGGCTGCAGTAGCAGACCTGTGGTGTCAGTTTGGATGGCCTTCCAGGGGTGGCATAATACATGCTGCAGCCCCTCGCAGGCCTCTGATGTACCTATGCCCTTGGTCCATAGTATACCATATAGTAGGGACTTATAAGGACACTCCAGATCCCAATCAGAGATGTGCCTAAGGCACATGGAAACCATTTTAGAGAGGAAGCAGCTAGGCTGGGGTTCTGATTAGCAGGGCCCCAGCCAGACTAATGTCGAAAAACAGTGAAGCATCAGCAAAAAGTGGGGGTACCCATGTGAAGCAGATCCTACTCTCCTACACAACCCCCCCAAACATAGGGACATTAAACTAACCTTGCCCAGTTAAGTCTTCATGTTCTAAGTGGAAATACCTAGAGAGTCCATCTGCATTCGCATGGTTACTCCCAGGCCTATGTTCCACTGTAAAGTCCATCCCCTGTAGGGAAATGGACCACCTAAGCAGTTTGGGGTTTTCACCCTTCATTTGTTTTAGCCATAAGAGGGGCTTATGGTCTGTCTGAACCAGGAAGTGGGTACCAAACAAGTATGGCCTCAACTTCTTCAGAGCCCAGACCACAGCAAAGGCCTCCCTCTCTATGGCTGACCAACGTTTCTCTCTAGGGGTCAGCCTTCTGCTAATAAAAGCTACTGGCTGATCCTGACCTTCTTCATTCAATTGTGACAGTACAGCCCCTACCCCCAATTCAGATGCATCAGTTTGAACAATGAACTTCTTGGAGTAATCAGGACTCTGCAGAATTGGAGCAGTGCACATGGCCTGCTTGAGGTCATCAAATGCCTTTTGACAGCTAACTGTCCACTGAACCTTTTTGGGCATTTTCTTAGAAGTTAAGTCATTCAAGGGTGTCACTATTGATCCATACCCCTTGACAAATCTCCTATAGTACCCAGTCAGGCCTAAGAAGGCTCTCACCTGAGTCTGGGTAGTGGGAGCAGTCCAGTCCATGATGGTCTGGATCTTGCTCTGCAAAGGTTGAACCTGGCCTCCACCCACAAGGTGGCCCAGGTACACAACCTGACTCTGCCCTATCTGGCACTTAGTGGCCTTGATAGTCAGGCCTGCCTTTTGCAGGGCCTGTAAAACATTCCTGAGGTGGACCAGGTGATCCTCCCAGGTGGAGCTAAAGACAGCAATATCATCTAGATAAGCTGCACTATAGGCTTCCAGTCCTGTGAGAACTGTATTCACCAACCTCTGGAAAGTGGCAGGTGCATTCTTCAGACCAAAGGGCATTACCACAAATTGATAATGCCCACTAGGGGTTGAGAATGCTGTCTTGGGCTTTGCAGTATCAGCTAGTCTGATCTGCCAGTAGCCAGCTGTTAGGTCAAATGTGCTGAGATATTTGGCAGAGGCCAAAGTATCTATGAGCTCATCTGCCCTGGGTATTGGATGGGCATCAGTCCTAGTGACTGCATTGAGACCCCTGTAGTCTACACAAAACCTCATCTCTCTTTTTCCACCACTGGTGTGAGGTTTCGGTACTAGGACTACTGGACTAGCCCAAGGGCTATCTGAGGGTTCAATTACTCCCAATTCCAACATTTTCTGGACTTCAGTCCTGATACAGTCCCTGACATGGTCAGGTTGCCTATAAATCTTGTTTTTAATAGGCAGACTGTCCCCAGTGTCCACTTCATGAGTGCACCAGGTGGTCTGACTGGGTGTCAGTGAAAACATATGTCGAAACTGATTGAGGACTTGCCTGCAATCAGTTTGTTGCTGGGTAGTGAGGCTGCCTGCCAAGGCTACACCATCAACTGACCCATCGTCAGGGTTCTGTGAGAGCAGGTCAGGGAGTGGGTCACTCTCTTCCTCCTGCCCTTCATCAGTAGCCATGAGCAAGCCCATGTCTGCCCTGTCCACATATGGTTTTAACCTGTTGACATGGAGAACCCTGTGGGGACTCCTGGGTGTTCCTAGGTCCACTAAATAAGTGACCTCACCCTTCTGCTCAACAATAGTGTGGGGTCCACTCCATTTATCTTGGAGAGCTGCTGGGGCCACTGGCTCCAACACCCACACCTTCTGTCCTGGCTGGTAAACAGCCAGGACAGCCTTTTGGTCATGCCAGGCCTTTTGAAGTTCCTGGATAGCCTCAAGGTTTTTGGTTGCCTTTTTCATGTACTCAGCCATCCTGGAGCGGAGACCAAGTACATAGTCCACTATATCTTGCTTTGGGGGCTTGAGAGGTAACTCCCATCCTTCCTTCACCAAGCACAGTGGACCCCTCACAGGGTGGCCAAACAGAAGTTCAAAAGGGCTGTAACCAACCCCCTTCTGAGGCACCTCCCTATATGCGAATAAAAGGCAGGGCAAGAGTATGTCCCATCTACGCCTAAGCTTTTCTGGGAGCCCTTTAATCATGCCCTTCAAGGTTTTGTTGAATCTCTCAACTAAACCATTGCATTGTGGGTGATAGGGTGTGGTGAACTTATAAGTCACTCCACACTCCTTCCACATTGCTTTTAAGTACCCAGACATGAAGTTAGCACCCCTGTCTGATACTACCTCCTTAGGAAAGCCCACTCTTGAGAAGATTCCCAGGAGGGCCCTTGCCACCACAGGTGCTGTAGTGGTCCTGAGGGGAATAGCTTCTGGGTACATGGTGGCATGATCCACTACCACCAGGATAAACCTGTGCCCAGAGGCTGTTTGGGGATCCATGGGACCAACAATGTCAATCCCCACCCTTTCAAAGGGCACCCCCACCACAGGTAGTGGTATCAGGGGGCCTTTGTAGTGCCACCTGCTTTGCCACTGGCTTGGCAGGTGACACAGGAGCGACAAAACTCCTTACTGTCTTCAGACATGTGGGGCCAGTGAAAGTGAGGGACAATTCTGTCCCAAGTCTTGTTCTGGCCCAGGTGACCTGCTAAGGGAATATCATGGGCTAGGGTCAATAGGAAGCCCCTGAACTTCAAAGGTATTACCAACCTCCTGGTAGCACCAGGCTTGGGGTCTCTACTCTCTGAGTACAGGAGTCCATCATCCCAATACACTGTATGGGGACCACTAGCTTTCCCAGCAGCCTCAGCAGCAGCTTGCTGTCTGAGGGGTTCAAGGGAGGGGCAGCTCTGCTGCTCCTGGCTCAGATCTGCCCTAGAAGGTCCCCCTGTCCCCAAGAACTCAACCTGGTCAGGTTCAAGTTCCTCTGGGACAGTTCCTTCTTCAGGGCTGAGATCATCCCCCTCAAGGGACTGATCTTCCTCCTGAGCCAAGGGGAAGGCACTGCCTTAACCCTACTACTCCTCCTCTTGGAAGGCACTTGGTCCATTCTTCCAGGATCCAAGGCCTGTTCAGTGCTAGCCATTTTGGCTTGTGACCTGGTCACAGCAAACACATCTGCAGGGATCCCCAGCATTTCTGCATGGGTCCTGAGCTCCACTTCTGCCCAAGCAGAAGTCTCTAAGTCATTGCCAAGCAAGCATTCGACTGGTAGGTTTACACTTACCACAACCTTCTTAAGGCCAGTTACCCCTCCCCAGGAGAAGTTAACAACTGCCAGAGTATGGTCTGTTCTGACATTGCTAGCATTGGTCACTTGGTACATCTCACCAAGCATAACTTGCCCAGGTAGCACAAGGTCTTGTGTCACCATTGTGACACTTGCCCCTGTGTCCCTAAATGCCAAAGCCTCACGTCCATTGATTAAAGGCTGTTGTCTGTACTTGCCCAGATTACTGGGACTCACAGTGGAGGTCACATCCATGCCTCCATCACAGACTAACACAGCCTGAGTCAGTTCTCTGACTAAGTCAGAGCCCAACTCAGTTCCCAGGGTGAACCCTACTAAACCCTTTGCTGGAGCACTTCCACCAACTGTACTAGGGGGAACAGGTGCCTTAGGGGCATTGGTGGGTGCTGGACTGGAGTCTTTGGACTTGGTGCAATCACTGGTCCAGTGGGTCTTTTGCTTACAGACCTTGCACCATGGTTTTCTTTGGCCTTTACCTTTGGTAGACTGGGAATCCCCACCAGAAGAAGATTTTTGGGGGCCTGATGAAGACTTTTGATCTTTACCCTTCTCCCCACCCTTGTCAGAGTTCTTAGCATCTTGCTTCTTGGTTTCCCCACCTTGGTTCTGTACCTTCTGCTTCACCCTGGTTCTGACCCATTTGTCTGCCTTCTTTCCCAATTCTTGGGGAGAGGTCAGATCAGAGTCTACCAGGTACTGATGCAACAGCTGATTTTGACAGTTATTAAGAATCTGCTCCCTCATTATCAGATTGTACAATCCTGAGAAGTCACACACCTTACTGCCCATCAACCAGCCTTCCAGAGCCTTGGCAGAACAATCCACATAGTCTACCCAGTCTTGAGTCTGTGCTTTTTGGGTGTCTCTGAACTTCAACCTGTACTGTTCAGTGGTTAGGCCAAACCCATCAATAAGAGCACTCTTCAAGACCTTGTAATTATCAGCATCCTCCTCTCTAACAGTGAGGAGCTTATCTCTACCTTTGTCAGCAAAGGAGAGCCACAAGATTGCTGCCCACTGCTCCTGAGGGACCTTCTGTACTTTACAGGCCCTCTCTAAAGCAGTTATCCATTTGTGGATATCATCCCCACTCTGGTAGGGAGGGACAATCTTGCTCAGGTTCCTATGGTCATAGGACCTTTCCCTGTCTCTAGGGACATGGCTGCCACCATGGGACTCTAGTCCCAACTTTCTTCTCTCTCTAAGGAGATCTAGGGATTCCCTATCTAAAGCCAATTGCTTTTTTCTGATCTCCAGCTGAGTTTCCTCATACTGTACCAGTCTGGTTCTCCTCTCATGAGAGGATTCCCTCCTGTGAGATGAGACAGAGCTCCCTATAGAGGTGCCAGAGTGGTTAGACTCCTGAGAAGGAGATCTAGACTTCCTGGGCACACTCTTAATCCTTCCTGGGGGGACAAAGAGGGCATCATCTTGATTATCCTCATCATCATCCACAGGAGGGATTTGGTTTTCCAGGTCAGGGTCATTGTCACCCTCCTGGCCAGTTTCAGAGGGGGGGCTGGGGGTACTGGTACCCCTGGCCTCGTCCTCTTCGCCTGCCCCACCCTCAGCTCCTACCCCTTCAGTCCCTACAGGCTTACTAAGGTCATAAGCCACCAACAACTCCTTGAGGTGTTGGGTGGTGGGGCTTTGGCCTGTCCTTATTTTTCTCAAGTTACATAAAGCTCTCAATTCCAAGAATGGGAGTGTATCATACTTGGAGGGTGGAAGCTCAATGGCTTCCTGCAAGGATTCTTTGGATCCTGCCCTTAAAGACATTACTAGTGTGGTGTGGTGTATGCACTACCTACTCTAGTGTGGCCTACTAAACTCTCTTGAGTTGTAGAAAGGGTTGTGCTATCCCTTAACACACAACTCTAAGTTCAGTAGAACTTACTGTTATTCTAAGCTTAAATTATATGTACCTTAGGTACCTTTAGTGGTTTTCAGTTGATCAATTCAATTGAGATTATCTGGTAAAACAATAGCAAGCTGGAATCCCACACGCTGCACACCAATGTGAGAAGTTGGCCTGGCATATGCTGTCCACTAATTATAGTGGGCACCTTGCACCAGTCCAAACAACCCCTTATTGGAGATAGGTTAAAGACAACCTTTATTGAAAGCTATCCTAGTGGTAGCTATGGAGAGCAGCCTTCAGGCTAAGTCTTGAAGGAATGTAAAGCAGCTTGTTTTACCAGTCTATAATCTCTTGAGTGATCAAATGAAAGAGCACCACACCAGGTATATATTCAAAATATATGTATTTATTGCTAAACACACCCCTCTAGTCTCTTTATGAGGCTAGAGTTCGAAGTACATAAGTTATAAGATATTAAATCACAGTAATAGCACAAATACACGTTTGGGCCCTAGGGGCGTACCAAACCATATACCAATAAAGTGGTATGCGAACCACGACTGAACTAGACACTAGGCCTAGAGCCTCTAGAAGTGCTTGGACCACAAGGAACCACCCAAGGTAGTGACACAGGGGACCCACGGGAGACGCGTGCAGTGTAAATACACAACCGCGATACGCCGTTAACTTCTATGGAGAAAGTCGGGATCGGGAAAATAGAGGAAAGGGACACTTAAAAGAGGACTAGGACAAAACCCTTTGAGATCTAGGACTTTGAAGAGTCTCTACCCACGGGAGCACCGGAGTACTCGTGTTACCTCACCCAGGGAAGCCGGGTGCATAGGTGCCTTTCGGGGTCGGGTTTCGTCATCGATTCGAATGGCGATCTGCTGCAAAGTGCTGCTGGCGGCCAAGAGAAAAGTGTCCGGGTGGATCCAAGAGTGGATCGGAGTTCTGGTGAACCTGAAAGCAGAGGGGACAGAGTCTGGGTCACTAGCCAGTGACCAGGAAGGCGATGGACAGATGCCCACCGATGTCGAGTGCTTCAGGTGCGTTGACGGTCGTCTTGACTCTTCAGCCACGAGGTCCGGGAGGCGTTGTTGGCGACCAAGAGCAGGATTCGGGCTGGTACACAATGTCTGTCGAGTGCTGAGGTGTCGGCGACCGGATTGGACCCAACAAGCCTTGGCAACGGCAAGTCTTGAGTAAGATGTAGATCGTCGATGGTGCAGACCAGCAAGGTCTGTGGAACTCACCCAGCAAAGGTAAGTGAGGACAGGCCTGGAGCAACCAGGATGCCAAGTAAGAAAAGGATTGGCCTTCGTTAAGGGCTACTAGCCAACGGACTAGCGACCGCAAAGGAGCCTCGTGACGCCGCACGTGGATCTGGCTTACAGGACACTCGTGGAGTGGGGGCCAGTGATCTTCAGTGCAGGTAGTGCTGGAGGCTAGGGGTACTCGGAGCCCAAAGCACGACTTCTTGGGAGACCTAGAAGATGATTCACTTGCAACTGTGCTCGGTGTCCAGGGGTCACGGTCTCAAGTCACCCACGATAGCCACGGGCCTCAGCTTTGCTGGGGACTCAGGGTAGCCTCGGCGAAGTCTGAGAATCCACCTCTGGTGATGCGATGACTTCGGCGTCCGACGGGAGCTTCAGAAATGCGAACCGGACAGATGCTTCTTTGGTGCCTGCCAAGCAGGGGAGTCACTCCTTGACCCCAAGGGAGATTCTTCAGTCCTCTAATCTTGTCGTAGAGCGTCGAAGGTCCAGGATTTCATTTCAGAGTTTCGTCCAGGTATAATCTAAAGTCCTAAGGACTGGGTTCCTACCTTTATTCTAAAAATAGGGGTTGGACTACTCTGTGGCCCCACCTATGGGTGGGTCAGGGCAGAGGGGTGGCTACACCCCTTTCCCTTTGTCCAGTTCGCGCCAAAGCAGGGGCTGCAAGCCCCTGATCCGGTTTGAACTGGGGTATGCACAGGGACACCAAATGTGCCCCCAGTGCAGGACTTCAAAGCACCCGAAAGTGCTCCCGCCCAGCCCCAATACACATTATCCTGTCTGGGGAGGTGGTCACACCTCCCTGGGACAGGAAACCTATTGTCCAGGCCTCCCCTGCCGGAGTTTCGTCCAGCAGCAGGAGGCCAGACTCGTGTCTGTGGCAGCAGCATCCATTTTGTGATGCCAGGGCTCTGGAAAGAAGTTACCGGACTCGTCAGAGTTAACATGTCTTTCCCTCTAGAAGGGTGGAATGCTACCCCGCCGCCAGGATTGGCGGGGGGGGGGTAGTATTCCAAGATGTTTGACACCAAACACAACATGTTTAGGTGCAGCCATTCCAAAGTTAGCATTTTACCGCGAGGATATAATGCGCTTAAGAGTATATGGTCAGGCTGCACTACAAACAGCACCAGAGATGGTCTCCGAACGCTGCAGAGGGGCCCTGCTCATGCAGGGGCACCCTCTCACATAGGAACCACGCACTCTGCCTTTAGGATTGATAAGGCCTGCCTTAGGAGTGACTTATAGGTTTATATGTGTGTATGTATTTCGTGATATAGGTAACCTATATCACAGTGAGGGTGCATGCACCACCTTACCCAGGCTGCAGTAGCAGACCTGTGGTGTCAGTTTGGATGGCCTTCCAGGGGTGGCATAATACATGCTGCAGCCCCTGGCAGGCCTCTGATGTACCTATGCCCTTGGTACATAGTATACCATATACTAGGGACTTATAAGGACACTCCAGATCCCAATCAGAGATGTGCCTAAGGCACATGGAAACCATTTTAGAGAGGAAGCAGCTAGGCTGGGGTTCTGATTAGCAGGGCCCCAGCCAGACTAATGTCGAAAAACAGTGAAGCATCAGCAAAAGTGGGGGTACCCATGTGAAGCAGATCCTACTCTCCTACACCCCACCCCTCTTTTTTCAACTATCCTTTTTTTCCATTTCTATGCAACTGAACTGATTTCCTTCGTGTGGCCCTTGTATATTATAGGTTATTTACCTCCTTTTTATATTGGGATAATCGCTCAGCACTCTTTTTCATGTTTATTGATGTACATACTGGTACATCAAGTTTTGCAGAAACAGCGGATGAAGCAGGTAAACGCCATAACAATTCCCAGCCATCAGGCGGCACTCGAGGCTGTAGAACTAATATATTGGTGTTGCGGCCTTGCTGCAATTGGCGCCCTTCATGCCAATGTCCTCGGTTTCCATATTGCTGTTGGTAGTGGCGTTGGAAGTGGGGTGCGCTGGGTGCGGGCTTCTCCGGGTGTCATCACTGAGGGAGGTGACAAAATGGCAAAAATATGTGTTTTTAAAATAAAAAAGTTTTTTTGGGGCTCACAACACTTTAAAAAAAAAATTATATTATTTAAAACAAGTTTAATAACTTCGTCTGACAATTAATTAACCTCAACAAGTCAACATAATACGTATTGAAACTTTTTAGTTCAATCAACAAACGCAACGAAATGCAGCTGAACTCGACGCTGTGTAGTGGAGAGCGTATGGATAAGGAAGGGGCGGGGGTGTTTCTTTCCGCCGAAGTCTGTCTCTGCAGTTTGTACTCAAGCGAGACATAAACAACCGGTCACTCATCATCACTCAACCCGCAACCAATCCCCAGCCCTGCCAAGTGTCACACATCTCGCGTTATACTAACGCATTTTAAGTCCAATTACTGCATTACCGCAATCAAAAATATTGTCACGCACATCAGCTTATTATAAAAGTTGATTGAGCGTGTTACCCCTTTTTGAGATCTATAGGATCAGCTCCCTATTTTTTTTGGTGAGGCTACCTATACACCAGTGGGTCAAGGGAACTCAGCAGCCAATTGATGTTCTTGCAAGTTATGATGAGGCTGGTTGATTCCCTCTGGTTGGACGGCATTTTATTTGTTAGCGCAGTGATTGGTTACTACCATTACGCACATGCGTGCTTTGTGCAGCCTATCCTGCACCACGAGATTTGCCGCTGCGCTGCCAGCAGAGTGTGTGCTGGTAAGGGGAAGTTTGGCAGTTGCTTAAGTATGGCCCACTGGGTTGGGTATACAGCGTGAGACAAAAGAAGCATGAGAATCCTAGCAAGGGTGTTCAGGCCACAAGACGCTGATATCGCGTAACAGCAATGATTTGGGGTTTTTCGGAGGCTCGATGGTGCCAGGTGAGCAGAGTTAGGGAATAAGGGTGGGGAGATTTTTAAAAAGTTTATATTTTAAAGTGAAATTTATGGTAACTTTTGTAATGATATGCAAATTAATAATTTTTTTACTTTATAATTTATTTTGTTAATTTAATGTTTTTTAAAGTGTTTATTTTAATATTAATAAAAATATATATTCATGGTATTAAATGTAAAATATTTTTAAATACACAAATATTAAAATAATTTACAAAATATAAATAATGGAAAATTATTTCAATGAAGGGAAAATTATAAATAATTATTTCATAGAAGTTTCAAAATTTATACATTTTCCAGAATATAATCTAATTTAAAATTTAAAAACCGATTAATGGCATACAATGTAATCTAATTTCGTTTAAAAAGTGTACATTTTAAAAATGTTTTGCAAACTAGCAAATTTTCAAAATATATTTTCAAGTAGTAAACTTTTTAGAAAAAATTCTGATATAATTGTTTTTAAAATGATTTGTTTTACTGAAATTGCTTCAAAATGTAGCAATTTTATCACTTTTCACTTTTAACTTATTTCATTTTAAAAATACATTTTGCATTCTTTACAATATAAAATTGGTCTAAAACATATTTTTAATACATGTTTTTGATTAGGATTATGATTTTATTTAATTTAATTTTGTATGGTATAAAGTTTAGAAATTATAGTAATTTTATTTTATCTATTAATCAGCTATTTTAGTCAATTTAAAAAAATATTTTAATGTTTAAATATTGTATATACAGAGATCTGGTTGGCTAGTGTGTTTTACATTTAATATGATTATATTTTATAGTTGATACATTATGTTTGAGTATGGAGTATTTACAGTGTATAGAAAATATTTATTTTGTATTTTTGAAATTTAGAAGTGTTTCTATTTAAATGTATATATGTAATTTTAGTTCTTTATTGTCTAGCATCTTATTCAAGTAGTTTAGATTGGAGTGGGAATAGGTATTGCACCCTGTTCAGTGTCCAACACCTTTCCCCAATATGGTTTAGCTTGAGAGGGAATAGTAAATGTCACCCCTTTACTGTCCAACAACTCCCCCAATATGGTTATATTGGAAAGGGAATAGTAAATGGCACCCCTTTAGTGTCAAACACCCTTTCCAATATGGTTAGACTGCAATGGGAATACTAAATGTCAACCCTTTAGTGTCCAACTCATTCTCCAATATGGTAAGACTGTAGTGGGAATAGTAAATGTCAACCCTTTAGTGTCCAACACCTTGGCCAATATGGTTAGACTGGAGTGGGAATAGTAAATCTCACCCCTTTACTGTCCAACACCTTCCCCAAATAAGGCTAGATTGTAGTGAGAATAGTAAATGTCACTCCTTAAGTGTCCAACTCCTTCCTCCAATATGGTTAGACTGCAGTGGGAATAGTAAATGTCACCCCTTTGGTGCCAAACACCTTACCCAATATGGTTAGATTGTAGTGGGAATAGTAAATATCACTACTTTAGTGTCCAACACTTTCCCCAATATGGTTAGACTGCAGTAGGAATAGTAAATGTCACCCCTTACTGTCCAACACCTTCCCCGATATGGTTCGACTGGAGTGGGAACAGTAAATGTCACCCCTTTAGTGTCCAGCACTTTCCCTTAATATGGTTAGATTGGAGTGGGAACAGTACATTTCAACCCTTAAGTGTCCAACGTCTATTGTGATGAAGCAGGCACCAACACGCTGAAGGTAAGTTTTACAGTTTATTTGGGACAGAAGGCTCTGACGCTTTTTGGTGGACGAACCACCTTGTTCACATAGAGCGGCACCACTATAGAAAGTATTTATATAGGGTTGCCATGGTGACCATGTCTTCGACATGGACTTAGAAAAAACTAATCAAATACTGACAAGCATGTTAATTGCACATTGCAACAAAATATATAAATGTAAAACATATAAATGGCAAAGGATATAAGGTTCAAAATGATTAAATTACAAAACACAACAAATACAAAACCATAAATATGGAAACAGAGTACTTGATTATGTTACTACGTCACATTGTGAACAACCAACTGGTTTCCGAAGTTCTGACAAGGGAATGTGAGTTAGTATCTGTGGTTGTGCTATCGTACGCTCTAAGCTAGCAGGTATATTAGCCTAACTAAATGGCTATAAGATTATAACAATATGTATCTCTTAGTAGAAAGAACAGGGCGCAGATACAAACACATCCACTCAATTAAGCCCAAGTGGGCTATCCTTCCACTAATCACAAACCCCAAGATATTAATGGTTTATTGCATTTGTAGGTTTGGGATATATCCACAGCTGCAGCTTTTGGTACCCTCCAGTACCTGTGTTCCTTTAAAATAACACACATCATCCCTTGTTTGGACATAGAACCAGAACCTATAGTCCAATGCCCATTCATCATGACATAACTTGAAAATAACTAAACTACTCTACACCTAAAAGGCTGATCAGGAGCGGCAAAAAACACCTAAAGGTGTGATACTAACTCTTCATCCGAGTTTAAACCATGCAGGATTTTGCTGTTCAACATAAGTATATAACATGATTTCAGCCTCCTAAGCTGCAACTCCCTGTTGCCACCCCTTGGGTTTTTGGGGATGGCGTCAATCACATAATATACCAGATCTTTAGCTATACCCTGATGGTGCTCGTGTATGTGCCTAGCCATAGGGTAGCTCTTGTCATCATTAGATATGGCCCTGAGGTGTTGCAATGTCTTGACATGGACCATGTGGATAGTACTACCAACGTACTGTTTAGGACAGGTACATTCAAGTACATAAATTGCAAATTCAGTTTTGCAGTTATATGTCCCCCGAATGATCATAGGTGCTTCACGAAGGGGTGAGTGAACAGTCTTCATGTTACGGCCATGCTTACAGGCTTTGCACCTGGAACATTTCAGGAAACCCCTGCTCGCTCTCAACCACTCAGAACCACTCCTAGTCTGGGGGGAATTTTGCACTAGTTCATTTTGCATTGATTTTGCCCTTCTAAACGATATAAGGGTTGTGCGGGGTATGTCATGCCCTATCACCGGATCACTTTTAATAAGTTTCCAATGTCTATGCAATATATTGCGTAATCTAGCATGATAGGTAGTGCACCCTGTGATCATACGAATCTTGCTGTTGTCAATCTGTAGTTTCTTTCTGTTATGTGTACCAAATAGCAAATCTTCTCTCTTTTGCGTTTTTACCTTCTCTAATGCTGTCTCAAGTACATCATGACTATAACCTCGCAATTTAAGTCATTTAGACAGATCACTCTGTACCTCCCTCAGTGTTTCCTCACTACTGCAGTTTTGCTTCATGCGCAGATTTTCTGCATATGGTATGCTGTTCTTAAGTTTGGTTGGGTGGAAACTACTAGCGTGTAATATAGAATTGCCTGATGTTGGTTTTCTGTAAGTTCTAGTATGCAATCTATTCCCTTTAACATTTACCACTAAATCAAGGAAGTGTACCTCAGTTTTACTAATGGGGTGTGTAAATGTGAGGTTAAGGTTGTTTGTATTTAATCTCTGAGCAAACCTTTTAGCAGACTCCGGCGACCCCCTCCCACAGAATGAAAAGGTCATCAATAAATCTAGTCCACAGGACAATGTTTTCTGCCCATTCTTCCGCATAGCCAACTGCGAGTACCTGCTCCTTCCACCAGCCCATATGCAAATTCACATAACTTGGGGCGAAGCAGGTACCCATAGCAGTCGCTTAGACCTGTTTGTATGTGTGCTGTTGAAACATAAAGAGGTTATTCTTAAGGCACCACTCAGCCATACTACTAAGAAGCATATGTGGGTGCTGATGTAAGTGCATATGTCTTGTGTCAAGGTAGTGTTTCAATGCTCTAATGCCATCCTCATGTCTGATGCTTGTATAAAGCTCCATGATATCCATAGCCATGAGGACATAGGAGTCATCCCATGCTACATCATATATTCTGCGTAAGAAGTCTCCCATATCCATTATGAATGATGGTAGCGAGCGGACATGCTCCTGCAGAAAGTAGTCTATATATCTTGAGGTATTCTCAAAGATCACACCTATTGCCAAAATGATAGGTCGGCCTGGTGGGTTTGTAGCACTTTTGTGGATCTTTGGAATAAGGTACAGTATTCTGGTTACTGGATGTTCTACCTTCAGATATCTTAACTCCTCATGTGAGATCAGACCTAGGCCTCTCCATTTATACAACTAAAAATGAAATCTATCTTTCGTTTCTTTTAGACATGCTGGATTTACTTTGCAATAACATTCCCTGTCTTGGAGTTGTCTGCACGCCTCATTATTGTACATGACTAGGGGCCAGAGAACAATATTGCCCCCCTTATCGGACCATCTCACTACTATGTCTTTTCTATCTTTCACTTTTCTCATAACCTGAGCATATTGAAATTTGACATTAGAAACTGCATGTAAAAACTGCTGGCTTGAATTAATAGCCAATTGCTTGAGATCCGAGATTACAGTTCCAGAGAAAATATCCAATGAGTCTCTGGGCATGACTGGTAGAAAGACTGATTTGGCTTAAAGGGAGTTCTTGCACTGCCGTAGATATCCAATCCCATGACCTTTGGTTCCTGAAGCCAAAGGTTTCAGGAACGTTATAGTTAGGGTCAGATTTCACTCGTACAAAACCGAGAAATTCGGCAGTTATAGTTACCTGAGCTAACTATAACTTACGTCCTCGCAATGCACTGCTTATGACCTCACATATTATATCACTGTGGGAGGGATGGGTTGAAAAAGAAGCAAGAAGGCCGTACGGGTGTAATTTTGATGTGTATTTATTCAAAGATCGAATCAGGGTAAACATTCACTGATCATCTGCTGTTCTGTTTTCCTTCTTCTTGTCTCTCCTAGGTTTTCCACTTCTCCGGAGGAAGGGAAGGGTAGAAAAGGGACGGTAAGTAAGGGTGTTCTCTCACGAACGGCAGAACAGAAACCTTCACCACACCCGGGTGAAAATAATGGCGCAAAAAAAAAAAAGGAGAATAGTATGAAGAATCCCAAAGGAAACACAAAAACCAAGAAGTGACTGGGTTTTGCCTTTTTCCTTTTGTTTCTTTTTTTTCTTTATTGGTAGGGAACTGTATTTTTCCCCCTTAGGAGTTATGCAACACAAGGTACCGCCAATTTCTACCATATGTGTCTGGCTCTCTGTGTGAAGGTGTGGCTGGGTTTACGGCATGCAGACTCTTTCTCTCCCCCCTTCTCCTTATTTAAGCAGGGAAGACAGGAAGAGGGGAAAGGTAGAAAAAAATAACCCACAAAAGAAAAACAGTAGGGAAGGGAGAACCGTCAATCCCCAACCTCTCTCCCAAACTCCTCTGACTCTCCACCTCCACCCCTTGTCATGTCAAGTACCACCTCTGCCGCAACTCTCCTGAATTGCGGTGGCTCCTGCACGTCCTCTCCGGGTGACCACCACTTCTCGTACCACTAGTCCGGACTCCAATCGAGTTCGGCGTCACCTTCTCTTAAATCAGACAGGCAGGTTTCTTCGTCGTCCCTGGGAGTTTCCCTTGGCTCTTGAGCAGTTGCCTCCGCCTTGGCGTATTCCACATCGACTTTCTTCTCCTCGGTGTCTTCCACTTCGACCTTCTCTTCCCCAGCGTCTTCCGCGCTGCAGGTTTAGCTCCTCCTTCCCCTTTTGAGCCCCTTCCTGTCTCATAGGATTGGCTCTTCCACTTGACGTCCTCGCTCTCCACCTGTTTAGATGACGGGTAGTCCGTCTTTAATGTTTGTCTTAATTCCAGATCCTGTCGACATCATCGGGACCCGGAAGAGGCGAAAACCACGGAGGCAAATCGGGAGGTGAGTTGGGGGGTTTCTATTGGGGTTCTCTGTCGTTTCCTCACAATCACTCATGACATGGTCAGTGACATTACTGATGACATCACCGATGACAACTCAAATGCATGCAACAGCATGTCGCAGTGGTAGGCAGTCCCCTGGGAGTTCTACACAGGTCCACAAAGTGAATTGAAGAGTGGGTCTGAGGGTCCCCTTTTTATATCTGGTGCTCACTTTGAAGGGGGAGAAACTTCTGGAGGCTGCCCCCCACAGAAGTGTTTAGAAGTTCCTGCCTCCATATCCTGATCCAGCCTGGTTACAGGCACAAACGGTTAGTGTGAAGTTCTTTGTATGAGAGCAGGGCACAGCCTATTGAAGTTCTAGCGGCGCTGTGCACAGTTCTGCACCCCTTTTCTGCCTGAGAAGGCCCATCCAGGCACACCTAATCACTCTATTGTGTGGCTGTCTGGGAGGAATATACATAGACCAACTGCTACTCACACCTAGTCATGTGAGCCAGAATCAGGTTGCAGGCACCAAGGGGCTTATTTACAAGCCCCTTGCACCGCTGATGCGTCACTTTTTGTGATGCACCGGCGGTGCATTCTGCTGCCCCATATTTACAAGGACACGAAAAGCCACCCTGTGTGGCTTTTTCTGTCCTTGTAAATACGGCCCCTTTACACGCAGCACTTTGCGTGAAAGGGGCGTTCCATGGGTGTTGCTGTGGGTGTTCCCACGCAACACCCATGGAACCTGACACATTTCCAGATTTACGAGAAATTGTAAACCTGGAAATGAGTCTGAATGCTACGCCTCCCCAGGGGAGGCGTAGGGAGGCACAACGAGGAGAAATGTATTCATTTCTCCTTGTTTTTTTCCTCTTTCAATACGTGCTCCATTACACACATACAACGAGGAAATCACCTCTTATGATTGTTTATGTGCAGGAAGGTGTCCCTTCCTGCACATAAACAATCATTAAAAAAAACTACGTTTTACAAGTTCTATGTGTGCTAATGCAGCACACATTGAAGTTGAAAAACGCCATTTCAGATTGTTTATGTGCAGGAAGGGACACCTTCCTGCACATAAACAATCATTCCTGGGACACAGGCAGCCTTGCACCATGGTGCAAAAGTGCCTGCGTTGGCGCATGGCAGCTAATTGTGCGCCAGCACATGAAAGAGCAAATGGATCCGTCATATCCTTGTAGCTATGATGCATCCTTGTGCTTTAAAAGTGCCACAGCGTGGCACAGCCAAAGGGCTTGCGGTGTCGCGCTGCTGCACTTTCTTGTAAATGAGGCCCCAAATGGTCAGGGCACAGAAATGCTAACCAGCACTATTGCACCACCGGAACGTCACTTTTTTGACGTCCCGGTGGCGCAATGTGCCACTGGCATATTTATAAGGCCACGTAATACCACGTTACATGGCTATAAATATGTGCCCCTCATTAGCAGAAAATTGCATGAAAGGGGCGTTTCTTGGGTGTTGCTGGGGGCGTTCCCAGCAACATCCATGGCTTTCTGACACTGCCCCAGATTTACAAGAAGTCGTAAGTCTGAGACAGCACCAAAACCTTATGCCTCCCCAGGGGAGGAGTAAGGGAGGAACAACGAGGATATCTTCATTTCTCCTTGTTTTTCCTCTTTCATTCTGCAGCACACATAGAAAGAGGAAAATCCTCTTGTGATTGTTTTTGTGCAGGAAAATTTCCCTTCCTGCACAAAAATATTCATCCCCACAACGCAGGCACCCTTGCAGCATGGTGCAAAGGTGCCTGTGTTGGTGCACGGCAGCCCATTGTGGGCCGGCGCAGGGGAAAAGGACAGAAATGCGCCATATCTAATAGATACGGCGCACTCCTGCTCTTTTCTTCTGCCGTAGGGCAGCGCAGCAGCAAGGCCTACTGCGCTGCCCTATGGTAAAAAACCCATAAATGAGGCCCTAACTTTCTAAAAGTGGCATTTTTAGATTGGGAGTTAAAATCTGATTTTATCAATAAAGAGCATTTTAAATTATAAATCCTCAGATACCAAACATGACTTTCCTATCTGCTCCCAATCAAATTAAATGAAATATGGTAACCCAAGGCTATCCTATTGGAGAGGTAGGACTTACCGTAGTGAAAAAACACAAATTTGTGAGTTTTTCACTACCTGGACATGTAAAACGTAAAAATACATTTACAACTTTTTAATTACAATGCACCCTCCCCTATGGGCCATTTAGGGCCTACCTCTTGTAGGTATAAAATACGGAGTTTTAGGCTAGGCAAATGGGTTATTTTGCCAAGTTAAATTGGCATTTTGAAACTGCTGGCAGTCTGCAATGGCAAGCCAGAGACATGCTTTAGAGAGATACTTAAGTTGGTGGCACAATAAGTGCTGCAGGCACACCAGTGGTATTTAATTTACAGGCCCTGGTTATATGGTATACCACTTAACTAGGGACTTATAGGCAAATTAAATATGCCAATCAGGTGTAAGCCAATTTTACAATGTTTAAGAGAGTGAGCACATGCACTTTAGCACTGGTTAGCAGCAGTAAAGTTCTCAGAGGCCTAACGCCAACAATTAAGAAATCAGAAAATGGGAGAGGTAAAGGCAACAAGTTTGGGTGTCGTGTAGTTCCCACTGATCCGTAGGACCTGTGCATTTGTTGGACAACATAAACTTTGGGTGAGGTGCCTAGACTGATTCCAGGCACCCCTCGCAGAATATGTTGGCCTAGAAACCAGCTAGCTCACAGTGCCACCGTAAGTCCCCCTAACCTTACCAGGGAGAGAATGGTTTCTGGCAACCACTGAACATGACAACCCCATTACCTGGCGGGAAAGAATGTAGGAGCCCGTCTTGGCCACAAACTGGACCCCCCTCACGGAGATGTCAGACCGCTGTGTTGTAAAGTCTCCTCTTCTAGGGACCCTCAGTGTCAACTGAAGTGCCTCTTCTGCTAATCTTTTGGGATGCTCTTTATTTATAATAGAAAGCAGCCTTGCAATGTGCGTATAGATTAGAGATGTTATGGATATTTAAATAGCCCTGTCGCCCCATGGATGAAGCTAGAATGACATTTGTACATAGTGCATAGAAGGGCCTTGTACATGATGTTCGAGGCATCATGATAACGTGGTGCGAAGCTAGATGTGTAAACAAAGTAGTTTCAGAGAAACTAATCCAGCATTGTCTTGCACACAAATAGGTGCAAAACGTCATGGCTGTAATGTTTTTGTGAATAATAGGACAATGTAAGAAATGAGCCGCTTCGCAGCATGGGCCTTACCCGGGCATATAACACCCACTCCTTATACTAAGGGTCGATATATAAAAGCTATCTAAAAGCCAGAAGGCCATAATGAAGCAAAAAAGGTTTATAACTACTCATCTAAAAGCAAGCTTCCCTTTAAATATATTCATCTTAAAGGTTTGAGGTTAAAATACTATTTGAAATCCCAATCCACTGTGCTTAGAAAAATAAAGCAAAAAGCTGTTTTGACTCATTTTGTTTAAAAAACAGGCCAAATGGTTCCCACCACACGGAAAAAGCCAATTGTTTATGTCTTCCGAGTTGTAGACGCAACATTGCTGTTGCCCACTACCGCAGACGATGTTCCCAGAGGTGCACCTCGATGCACGTTTATGGAGCAAAGGATGCAGTCCCTCCCAAAGCAGTCGCTGAGGGAGGGACTGCATCCTGTAAGCATATCATAGAGCTGGTGTCCATTTCACTAGGAGCCAAAGCATCCCAGGCTCAAAGAAAGCATTCATCAGCAATGGAATACGCTGGGGACCACAATACACATGGGCCTTTAAGGGGTCCATCAGTACTTCAATGTCCATTGGCGCAACCGATTGTGATCCTAGGCATAGAACCTATCTACATTTGTTGCTGCAAAGCAGGCAGTAGAAAACAGGTTGTACACAGTGAAGCCAAACAGGCCTGAAGGACAAGAACCAGTGCTCATTTAGTTCTCAAAGCCATGGTGTGCCGAAGCAGTGTACCATGCGCTCACTGCATTGCAGCACAAGCAGTCCTGTCTCCATTCTAGGTTGAACTGGGACGTCCATTGCGGAGTAGAAAAAGTTTAATCAGGATTCTCACCACAAGTTGCAGGACAAGCAAGAGACCTCCAAAAATGCTTCCTAACACGGAGTATATAAAAGATGGTATAGCTCTGAAAATCGTCTGAAAAGTGGTAATCAGTCCAGAGCCAATACACTTAAAAAAGTGCACTATTCCCTTTGTATCAGGCTTATTAAAGATACAGTGAACCAGTTCCCCAAAATGCAGCGGGAAGTTAGTGTAGAGTAGTGTCTGTATCTCAGACGAGGACCTTGCAACCTGGAAATCAAACGTCTCTCTGGCTGAAGTTAAGGCCACATCCTTTTGAAAAAGCATGGCTTTCAGTTTGCTCGGAGAATCAAAGTGTATATTGGAAACAATTATCGAAGACCATAGCGTTGCCTCCCTAACTGTGTGGGCAGGTGGAAACAGTACTTGTGTGTAACAAGTGACTATGGAATTAACTGTTACCATATAAGCAATGCCCTGTTCCATTCCACAGCAACCTTGATCATTCAATATCAAATAGCTCCTATTCAAGAGCAGCTTGAAGACCGGATGAATCACGGCAGCCGGGGAACCTGTCAGATAACAAGACAAGTTCACAACTGAAGCATTGCATGCTCCATGAAGAGAAATGTCTTTGCAAACTAAGGACCCGCTTAAAGCATCCTCACAGTCGGAACCACTAAGGAAAACTTCTGTGTCGCCATTCCTGCATCTAAACCTGAATGGTAATTCCCAGTATTCATGCACATAGCCTTCCCCTAGTGCTTTGTATCTGCCTACCTGATGGTGTTGCAGACAATATTTGAATTGGAAAATCGTGACCGGTAAGGTGATGTAACCATGGATTATCCAGTTTGTGGATGGTGTCTCAGCCACAGTGAAAGTTATTTGGTCTAATTTTTCAATGTGCAACATGGTATATTTTGCATCTTTGGGTGCCATTACTATCTGTCTTTCTAATTGGGGACCTCAAATTAGTCCTTTGCCTTGTTCTTTATATTGTAAATACTATATAATGCACACCTTTATGGTGGCACAATATGTATCAGTAAGTGAGAACCCTGTATCTGAAATGTAACATATATATTTTATTCACAGAGATCAAAAGTTAACATTGTGGCCCCTTTCCTGACGAAGGCACAGCTGTGCCGAAACGCGCGTCGATAACACAGATTATTAAAATTCTGCCACATAGTTTCCTCAAGATTCTCAGAAATCAATGGTCATTTATCATCCAATCATAAATAATGACATGTGTATTTTTTAAATTGATTGTTAGTCATATGTTGTATGAATGAAGAGGAATGAATGAGTACAAATGGGTTGTTACATTTTCTTTTAAAAAAATGAAATGATAAAAGTATTTTTATAATCTTTTTGCTATTGTGCATCAATAAAAATTATTATTTTTGTATAACAAAATAGATACTGTTGGTTCTCCTTTTGTTTTCTATTAAGTCAGTCAACAAAAATTGTGTTGTTTTGTGTTGTTTATATCACTGTTGCCTTAAGCTTATACATTAGACACAACTGAAGCATTGCATGCTCCATGAAGAGAAATGTCTTTGCAAACTAAGGACCCGCTTAAAGCATCCTCACAGTCGGAACCACTAAGGAAATCTTCTGTGTCGCCATTCCTGCATCTAAACCTGAATGGTAATTCCCAGTATTCATGCACATAGCCTTCCCCTAGTGCTTTGTATCTGCCTACCTGATGGTGTTGCAGACAATATTTGAATTGGAAAATCGTGACCGGTAAGGTGATGTAACCATGGATTATCCAGTTTGTGGATGGTGTCTCAGCCACAGTGAAAGTTATTTGGTCTAATTTTTCAATGTGCAACATGGTATATTTTGCATCTTTGGGTGCCATTACTATCTGTCTTTCCGTTAGATCATATGCAGAAAACTGACTCGTACTATTGATGTAACGCCATGGCACGTGGCCAGAACGTAATGTTTGCAATGTCAAGCTTGGTATTATAATCAATTAAAGTTGTGATTCTCCATGTTGTAAAATAGACATGTCTTGCTGTATTATGCTAATTGCAGATGATACTATGTTGACCAGTGAATACGTTCTGGATGATAATGTGGTCATGCCGTTGTCAACCACAGCCAAAGCCATTTCTAAGTTAACCCTGTCGATCTCGCACAGTCTCTCAGCAGCTTCCTATTGAGAAATGTTCCACTGTTCATTGTATATTCCATACATGAAGCTCTTTTGACATGGTGCTACCCAGGAGCCCACGCGGCCTACTGTTGAGAATAGTCCACATAGGTCCTGATTACGATTACAATGGCGGACGGACTTCTGTCTGTCCGCCATCATCCCGGTGATGGGGACTGCCCACCTATAAGGCGGCGGTCCCACATATGCTATCACGATGTGACCGCCACCACGGCAGTCACTCCAGACATATTTAACATTGCGGTGGGTGCTGCTAGCTGCAGCACCCGCCGCAATGCTAAAAATGCACTCTTAACATTTCCCTGCACTACGTGGCAGGCACAATGGGGTGCCTGCCACATGGTGCAGGGAAATGTAGGGGGGCACTATAGGTGCTCCCCAGTGCTCTTGCCCCAGGCCCAGGGATAAAGGGGGGCCCTCTGCGGGCCCCCAAATCCGTTTCTGCCTGCCGTTTTGTGGCGGTTTGACTGCCGCGAAACGACCGGCGAAAAGGGATATCATAATCCTGATGGTAGTGCCTGACAGGCACCGCCGCAATGCTGGGCTATGCGGCTGCTGCGACAGGCGGTCAGAAAATGACCACCTGTCGGAACCATTGCGGTCGGTCTTTCCGCCTGCCACGTTTTCGCCCGCCATTGTAATCTGGCGGGCGGAAAACCGCTGTACGATGGCGGGCCCTCCGCCATCGTAATGACTAATGATTATGCCAAATGACTAATGATTATCAGATCAATGGAGACAAACCTTTTGTCTCTGCGACCGGCAATGGGCGGAAGAAGTACACTTCTGGTACCTTCGACAGCCAGGACAGGTACAGCTGCTCTGTAAGATGGCCCAAATTCTTTCTGGTCCACAATTTTTTCTCTGACCAGGTCCCCAATCTTCGGGACCCAGGCAGTTCTTGCCTGTACGACCTTCACTTCTCCAGTGGCAGTGCGTTTTACTTGGACGTTGCTTTGAGTGCCCCAGAATTCATTGAGTTCCTGTAAAACAGGCAATAGTTCATTCATGCCAAATGTTGTTTCCACCGCCACTGTGCTGACATGATCTAGGTCCCCAAATAGCTGATTGACCCAACTGCCACCGAGCCTAATACTCTTGCTGTTAAGGACGGCTTTTAGTCACAGTTTTTCCTCTCAACCACCGAATTTCCTTTGGGATGGTAGAGGGGGGAGTACCGCAAGGCCACACCCAAACTTCCCATGGCTTCTTTGTAAGCCCGAAAGCTAAACGCCGGATCCTGGTCGGAATGAAGTTTGCCAATTGCGTATGTCCCGATGAAGACACGCAAATCCTTCATAACAGTTCGAGCGTCAGCCAGGCGTTGCGGCCAAACCCACAGGAATCTGGAGCATGTATCCACTGCCCCCAAGATGTATTTTTAAGCCCCATCTGAGTGTAAGGGGCCACAGTGATCCAAATAAACAACCGCTAGACGCTTATCTGAAATCAATAGAGGTGTCTATGGAGGACATGCTATGGTAGAACCCTTCATCTGTTGACAGATGTCACATTTGAGGACAAAGTCCTTGGTCTGTTTCGTTAGACCTGGCCATCAATAACTCTGCTTCAGTAACAAGGGTGTAGCAGTTACCCCTGTGTGTGCTGAACACAGACCCTTGTATGCAGCTAGTATTAATCCCAATCTGCGATCAGTGTTTGGTATTTCTCTATCCCCAACTCCTGGAATCTGAATATACAGAATATTTTGTGCATCTAACTTGTAGGATTACTTGAGTGGAAAGCCTTGTGGCAGGTGGGTGTCGTTGCGAGCGGCATTGACGGCCACCATGATGTCTCTGTCTATTCTTGTAGTTGAACGAGTGATTGCAGCAATGGCAGCAGTGCGGACTGTTGCCTTAGCGGCTTCATCAGCCATGGAATTCCCTTCAACGTGCTTGATTGTGCTTGATTGTGCAACCCTTGGAATCTCGAAATCCATTTTGGCCCCAATAGTGAAGATATTCTTTATAGGACAGGAGACAGTAGTATGAATCACACACTATAAGTGTAGGGAATTCGTGATCCGTACTTTTTAGTGCCAGTAATAGGGCTTTGAGCTCTGCCAGCTGCGCTGTACAGTGCCCTAGGGACTGAATGTGTGTTTTTTCAGGAACAAACTTTCCGTTATGCATGCACCCCTTTATGATTGTGCATGCCACAAAATATTGGTGTCTTGTCCCTACGGCAGGTTGAGCAGATCCTTAGGTATTGATGATGTAATCATATCGATCTAGAGACATTATTTCATTTGGCAGAGGATATTCTTGTTTGTACTGCAGGAATGCCTGTGTTTGTAATGTAGAATCAAATCTGTAGTCTACATCTGTTGCAGTGAGAGAGTTAGGTACATTGAATCCATCATGGATGTAATGCTTTGGCATTCAGAACGCTTACTATAGTAACGGTCCCAATGTCGGTACTGGAGTACTGACAATTATTCGCTTACCTTGAGCTAGTACTCTCTCTCTCTCACTACAGCATTCTGTACCGCTGTGAGAATTTTCTCAGTGGTGCAAAATGCATTTCAGCGTTCGGGTACAAATTTGATTTGTATACAATAGGTACCGTATCACCTTCATTGAAAGTAATATAGGTGTATTCGGTGGGTCCAGCGACTATGCGGGTAACCAGGTTAGTTGTGTGAACATGTGTGTGAAAATGTTTGGAAGCTTTCATGTCAGCTCGTACGGAACGTAAAATGTTTGTATGTTCCTGTGTCCAATGGTTGAATGAAAAATCAGGTCTGATTAAATCGTAGAACAGTTTTACTCGTTCAGCGTAATCCAAAATATATGTTCTGACAAAATTAAAAAATCCTAAAATGAATTGTAGTCTTTTCAGAGTCGTTGGATGTTGGAGCAGTGTGCATTTTTCTAAAAAATGTGCTGGCAGGCTCTTGCCTTCACTTGACAGCTTGTATCCCAAAAATAGGACATTGAGAATAGCCAATTTTTTATTTTTTTAAATTACATTTGTAGCCTAGGTGAGAAAACTCAACAATTATGTGGTTTACTCTAGCCAAGTGTTCCATTAACTCATCGTCCGTCAGATAAATATCATCTACATAGGACAATGCCACCTCATCAAAATTATGAAGTAACTCTGTTACCCTAGCTGAGAACAGCCCAGGGCTGTTCTTATACCCTTGAGGTAAACGGCAAAATTGATCCTGTGAACTTAGCGCTGAGAATGCTGTCAAATATCTGCTGCTAGGTGCTATATTCTGGCAGAAAAATCCATTTGAGCTATCTAATGTTGTTTCGTATTTCTTCAGCACAATGTTATTCATTAGTGCGGCACTATGTGCATTTTGTACTGCAGATGTGCATGTGGAAGTGTTCAAATGTCTGTAGTCTAAAACTAGACGAATATGAATTGTACGGTTTCATTACGGGAAACAAGGAATTATTCATGGACGAGGTGCAATTTTCTATTACACCCTGGTATTCAAGTTGTTCTAGGATTTCCCTTACTTGTTTTTTTAGCTTCATGTTTTACTGGGTACTGTCTCTGGGAAGGAGGAGTTGATTTTACTGGGATTTCGAAATGAGGTGACTCATCATCCCACCCAACATGATTGCGGTATAGTGCAGGTGCTATCACTAACGCCCACTCCTGCGCGTATGAATGTTGTAAAAAAAGGGTTAATATCCTGAGCAATAAATGTCCAAAATAATTAGAACAGTCCACAATGGTAGTTTCCACAGAATTATTTTTCTGTTCTTTATTTTCATTTGACAGAGTTCAACATAGATGTAGATTCTAGCCAACATGTGTTTCGTCTATATGGAGTAAACCATAGACTTCTTCAGGGCAAACTGCAATCAAGCTTGGTCAGAGTAGTAGTATAAAACACGAAGGTACAAGATCCAAGTAGGTTACTCAACACGTGTTTCGTCAATATGGAGTAAACCATAGACTTCTTCAGGGCTAGAAACATTAAATATAGAAAGAAGGCCCAAGTTACAAGTCAAGATTTGCAAATTGACATAACTCATAATCAAAAAACAAAAAAGGACAGTTAAAGTTTATTTAGTACAAGGGTCAATGTGCAGAGACCCATAGTAAGAAAACACCCTCATATAGGTGAGGAAAGAGAATAAGAAGTCAAAACAAGGTCACGTAATATTATAGGCAAGCAATCTTCATGCTCGACGCAAAGAAATGATACGAATGCTATACAACTGCCACCGTATCGTGCAGAGATCGAAAAAAGATTCAGGAAGTATTCGAGAGTAAATGACTAGTGGTGTTTAAGTAAAGATACAAGGTGAAAAAATGGAGCAAGAAAAACTGGATTGTGAAAAACACAAACCATGCGTTCCCCTAATAGTGCGGAAACAGCTTTAAGCCACTCACCAAACTGCAATCAAGCTTGGTCAGAGCAGTAGTATAAAACACGAAGGTACAAGATCAAAGGGGCATATTATCAACGGCCAGCGATAATTATCGCTGGCCGTTCTCAGCGTGAGAATTGTTATCGCCGGCTATCGCTGATAATTATCGCCATGCTAGCGCTGTATTAACAACGCATAGCGCAATGGCGATAATTATTCCTGCGATAGCTTGTTTTCCATGGAACATCGCAGGTTTTCCAGCGATGTTCCATGGAAAACGGCGATAACCTTGCTGATACGACCCTGTGGTCGTATCAGCATAATCCACCTCCAATATAAAGTATAGGTAAGTCAGCATTTTTGCAGACGTTAGTTTTTGGCGAAAACTGCGGTTTTCGCCAAAAACTAACGTCTGCAAAAATGCCTGGGCCTCCTTGTAAATATCGCGATGTGCACATCAGCGATATTTACAAGGTTGTTCTGCCCAGTGACGCCCACTTTGCATCTCATTAGAGATGCAGAGGGAGGCGTCAGGTAAAAGGGTGCTAACATGCGCTAATGCATGTTATCACCCTCTTGTTAATAGGGCGAAAACATTATCTCCGCTTTTTTGGCTTTTAAAGCCAAAAAAGCGGAGATAAGGCCCTTGATAATATGCCCCCAAGTAGGTTACTCCTGTGACGTCGGAAAGCGTGATAGTTCAGACATCTATATCTGAAGGGTAAGATGGGAAATTAGTCATAGTAAATGACTAATCAAAGTAGTTTACTAGAGCACTTACTACTTCAAAGTAGTAGTTTGTAGTAATGTGCTAAAACTTAAGAACCATATTCACATCAAGAAAGTAAAAGAGCTCCACTAGCAAGGCGCTAAGTTCTCAAGTTTCAATCATAGCTCAATGAACGGTATCCATGAGTCTCCTAATGGTAATAACAAGAATTGGACATTAGTGTCTAAAAACCATCGTCCTACATAAAATACCAGTAATAGTAAGAGTCCAAAAGACAAGCCTTGCTCATATCTAAATGAAAAGTTGAGTCTGTATCCACCATATACTATCTCCCAATACAACGTAAGTTAGCATATATTAATTGTAGTGAAACAGAGTGTGTAACCCCAAGATTATTTAAGTGCGGCAGGGCTGAAAAAATAGAAGGCACACGTGCATGGTCAACCTGCAATTACAGGTGACAGCAAAGTAATCAACAAAACATTGTAAGCGAGGTAGTCAAACCAAATGGCAAGATCAATTACGATTCAACAATATCAAACGAGATTAATGCAAATGGTATACTCCTAATGCGTATATATCCGAAAACACCTATTAAATGACGGCAGACACAAGAGGTAAAAATTAATAACTAATTATTAATCAATTAAACCAGCCCAGTAAGTATCAGCCACTACTAATTTCACAGGACCTAAATAATATTACGGAAATACATTAGCATGACATGATGTTAAGTGCGCGTTAAGCCGTAAGAACAAACATCAAATGACTCTTAACCTGCGGTTTCCCAGGTCTGGCTCCCAGATTATCTCTACCCAGTGTAGCATAGGTTTCTTCAATAATTTTAGGCAATTCCCGCTCCTGCTGTGCAGGAGTGAACTCCCTCAGGCATTGGTGTATAGCCAATGCTGCTACTTCCCCCTTTATGTTACTTAACATAATGGCTGATACCGCAGCAAAATTGTCCATCGGTTTCATGCCAAAGTCCAGGGCAGGTGCTGTCCCGTACTCATTCTGTACTTGTTTCAGTACTTCAGGTAAAACTGCTATTGAAAGGGTAGCATGAGTTCTGGTGTAAACTGCAGCGAAGACTGTACACCAAGTGGCACAATTGTTAATTTTCAGTGTTTGTCCTACGGGCCCATGTGGAGAAAAAACTCTTCAAGCTGGCTTGTTTTGTTTCTGAGCTGTCCAGAGTGGAATTTGGTCCAGACTGGTGGGAATCTTTCCCATTATGGCGTTCAGCATTTGAGGGCTGATACCTGTGGTAGCCAATTGTGGTTGTGGAGCCTGAGCAGTCCGCGCAGGGTTAACTGTCAGTGTTCGCATAATGTACTGTGTGAGATTTCTGTAAATCTTTACTAAGTCTTCGTATAGTGTTGTTATTTCTGCTGCATCTAAATTAGAAAGATTAGGATGCTGTGTATAAGCAGCTAAGACCGGCCAACTCGCTCCTTCTTTACTGAGCTGACCGAGTCTCACATTTTCTATTGTATGGGGAGGGCACCTTTAAACCAATTTATGTGTTCTTGGTTAGTTAATGGAATTTCTGTATCCACATATGGAAAGTATTCCTCTGGTGTTTCATCTTCAATGTAAGTGTGAAACATTAGTGTGCATGCATCCGCATCTGGGAATTTAACCCAAGAATAGAATACCTTTCTTCTGAATGCTTCGTGTGCCTCGACCACTCGTTGCTGGGAGGCCGCAATGTAATAATTTCATAGTAACTGCATGTCTGACATTCTCTGTAATATTTAGAGTAACTACTTCTTCTCCACCGGCTTCTCCGTTTGCGGACATTGTGTGAAGAGAGAATTTTAGTAAATGAATTTATGGAGATAAGGTTCACACAATATGGGAAAATTTGTATCCTACAAGCTTGAATGACCTACAGCCAATACATAGGGTTTTCCTACTCAGTTGAAGCAGCTTTCCCTTCCCACCATGGACGTCTCCAGTTTCGAGGTGAGTAGTGGTCTCTGAGAAAAGCACAACTGAACTACTCAGATAGACCGTTAAATGAGAACCCAACAAAAGTTGGCGGTGCCCTGTTGTGTAGTTCCCACTAATCCGTAGGACCTGCGCGTTTGTTGGACAACATAAACCTTGGGTGAGGTGCCTAGACTGATTCCAGGCACCCCCGCAGGATATGTTGGCCTAGAGACCAGCTAGCTCACATTGCTACCGTAAGCCCCCCTAACCTTACCAGGGAGCGAATGGTTTCTGGCAACCACTTAACATGACAACCCTGACCCCTCAGGGATTGTGGAAACAGATCAGAACCTTTTGCTAAGTCACTCGTGCGTAATTGTGCTCAGAAAAATATACAGAGAATGCACACTGGGACGTTTTCAATATATTTATTGACTCAACCTTATTCTGTATAAAATACATGTGCTGCAATAATCAGTAGACAGAAGCAGATTAAAGTGATTTCCAGCACCAAAAGTGAAAATAGTAGGTATAGTTCTACCATGGTGCTAAAACAGTGTACATATGCAGGCAAATAAACAAGGCAGTAATCAGGCGTACTCCTACGATACAAACCCTACTCTGAGTATACCTAGAGTGAGTGTAGGTGTAAAGCCAAGAATCCCCCAAGGCACGATCCAACCCCATTACCTGGCGGGAGGGAATGTAGGAGCCCATCTTGGTCACGAACTTTACAGCCCCTCATGGAGATGTCAGACCGCTGCGTGGTGAAGTCTCAGCAAGCAGAGACCCTTGGTGTCAGCTGATTTGCCTATCTTTTGGGATGCTCTTTATTTATAATAGAAAGCAGCCCTGCGATGTGCATATAGATTAGTGATGTTATCGATATGTAAATAGCCCTGTCACCCGTTGCATGAAGATAGAACAACATTTGTACATAGTGCGTAGAGGGGCCTTGTACATTGTGTTCGAGGCATTGTGATAATGTTGTGCGAAGCTAGACGTGTAAGCAAAGTAGTTTCAGAGAAACTAATCCAACATTGTCATGCACGCAAATATGTGCCAAAGGTCACAGCAGAAATGTTATTGTGAAAAATAGGACAATTTAAGGAATGAGCCACTTCGGTACATGGATCTAACCTGGGCACATAACATGGGGAAAGACCACCTTAAGGCTGACAGACATAACTGTACCCATTGTCCTATAATAGTCTTGTTTTTACGTAAAGGGTACTGTCTGAGATGACTGAATGATCACAGTCAAACATGGAGCTTTCTGAGATCAAATATATGAAAACTATGTTGGCCTTCCTTTTTAAGTTTACTTGTAATTAATTGCTTTCCCCCGTTTCTCGTTTTTTTTGGCTAAGATTTTGACAAAGCCATTTGCTTGTGCAAATGAAAGTCAGCAAATAGCTATAGTCCTGCCATCTCTTGTTCACTAGTATATTTGTATTGGTATGGAATTTATAAAGCGCAGGAATCACCCCCGAAGGGGTATCTCCGCGCTGCAGAGGAGGCAAAAGACAGGTCAGTAAAAATCAGTCCCGGAATAAGTCAGGTTGACAAGAGGTGTACACTGATGCTGTACTCTTGCATCTGAGTGGTGACAATGCCCTGCTCCAAGGCCTTCTAAACTCCACACTGGTCTCTTTTAAGGGCATTATACACACTTCAGCATGCTTCATCAATGGCCTGAAGAAATATGGCTGCACCTACCTCACTTGATGGAACTTCGCTGACTCCTTACTTGCATGCACTCTCAGTACCTTATATACTTTCCCTCCTCCTCCGTGCTCTAAGGTCATTACCTCCACTGTGAGTGCTGCTGGTTAGTTAAGCATGTTTCCCACATAGCTTGGGTTAGCAAAGACTCATGCTGGCAGAAAAATGCACCTGTTGACAAAGGCACAGGACTGCCTGCATTCTTCTGCATCGCATGTGATTGTTGGTGTCCAAGAGAGGTGGAAGAACGCAGATGGGACCACCAACCACCATTCTAATACCTTGCTTGGGTCTCCACAGACCCAAGCAATACTTGGAACACCTTGGTGACATGACAACAGTGGGAAACACATTTTGTTTCCTATGGTGGTTGCAGCATAGAAATAAATAATCGTATTTCAATTTGGATATTCATGCTCAGGGGTGTAACTATCAGTGGTACAGCCAGTGCAAAGACACCGGGACCCAGAGACAGTAGGGCCTCTATAACTGCACCAGCTGCTTTGCCTCACTTCTGTGAGTGCAGCCCCAGGCACAGTATGTGTTCTCTTGCAAGCAGCACCCTCAGCCTTGCATGTAGCTCCAAGTCCCCAGCATGTCTTAAACGGAACTTCTAGAAAGACGCTGTTGGAGTGGTTTTCAACTCTGCTGCCTGTGCTGTTATTGCGCATGTCGATTGTTGATACATTGATAAGTGGAGGGAAGGCTCTGCATTGAACATGTCCACATTTACTAAACAAGAGTGCGTTGTCTTTCATTCGGAAAATAAATGTATATTGTTGTCTCTGCACTCTTTAAAAAAATATGCGCAGTGAGCGCAGTCATGCGGGCTGGTATGGACACATGTTAGTGACAGTAACTTGAGTTTTGTAATGATATTCCTCGAGAGATTTGGACTATGTTGACTAGCTTTATGTTATAACACCATTTTATTTGTGGCACATTATTTTTGTTACACATCTAAATACATATTTTTTTAATTCAAATTATTTTTGCATAGATGTCAGTCAATCACTTTTTGCAGGTTCACCCCCACTTTGTGACCAACCTTTTGACTATTAGGTACTGGTGTAATGACTTTGCAGTACACTGGGCCCTGCTGTCCATAAGTTTAATTGGTATATCCCCAAAGTTTTATAAGTAAACTTACTTGTATGTCCCTAGTATTTGGTGCCAAGAGTACTCAGGGTCTGTAAGTTAAATGTCCTTTGTGAGCTGCAGCACTAATTGTGCCACCACCAGTGTGACAAAGTAAAACGTGTCTCCCAGTCTGCCACTGCAGTCTGGTAGCGCAGTATTAAACTGCTAAATCAACTTTGCCATTTAAAACAATGGCAAAGCCCAAACCTTTTTTTTCAATAACTATAAGTCACCCCTAAGGCAGACCTACTGAGCCCTAAAGGCATGACATGTGTTTTATTAACTTTATATGTCTTGACCCTAAAAATCCTGCATTGTCGTTTTTACTGTGGAAAGGCTACTACCCCCATTGGCGAGCATGGAGTTACATGCTGACCACTCAGCAGTGCTAACTTCTGAATGGGACTACTAAATATGATACTTCAAGATACCAAAAGAATCAGTGCAATAAATCCTGACTTGTCTAATTTCATGTACCTTTTGCACAAATTGCAACTTTAGAAAGGTTCCAGTTTACAGTTGCACACAAGTTGCTGTCCTCAAGACAGCCTCTACCTCCTAGGGAGAGGTGTGAAGGACTCTCAGGAAGAGAAACAAAGGACTTGCTGAGAGTAGAGATCTTACCTCCTGGCAGGATGGCCAGAGTGGGTGTGTACCCAATAGGTGAGCTTCAAAGGGAAAGTCGTCTATGAAGGGCAAATGGTAGACTAACATTGAAGGGGTTGCTCTTATGTTTTAGCAGACAGGCCAGCATCTTGGGCAGAGAAGGAGAAGCCATTGTCAAAGCTGTTTTTCAAGGGTAGAGTAGCCACAGGTAGCCACACCTCAGTAATTGGGCTAGCGAGCTCCACACACCAAATAAAGGGTCTGACATGCTGGAAGTGGGCAGACTAGTGCATTCTGTGCTAGCTAGATGCCATACTTTGCAGGGAGTTATCATCAGGTGGGAGGGGACCTGGTAGCTCATTGGCTACTTAGTCACCATATCCCCAGGGTTCCTAGTGGGCACAAAGTAGCACCCCTAGCACCAAGACCTCATATTACATCTGTACTGGAGACTGGACTGAAGAAGGACTGCCCTGCAGTTCCCTGGACCAGGCAAAGAGAGGCTGCACCAAAGGCTGGACTGCACCTGATGCATCTTGGGCTAGCAAAGAAACCACTCTGCCTGTGGTGTCCCACTCATGGAAATGCCTTCCCCAACTCAAAGACAGAAAAGATTATTCCAAGAGTCGGCTGGCTGATCCTTTGAGAGCAAGCCACAAGAGACTTCACTGCAGATGGATAATAAGGTACAGCTTGGAAGACCGAATCCTGGCCCTCAAACGTTGCCCCCGAGTCTGCTGGATCCGGGAGAGTTGTCAGAGTGCAGTTTGGTCACAAAAGCATGGAAGTGACTGCAAGTTAAAGGGAACCTCTGGTTTTGCTGTAACCGGAGACCAGTAGACCTGTGGCAACTGGTTTTGTGCTAGACTTCAGCTGGACTTTGTGGGACATTCACCCCAGAGGCCAAAGTCACCCCTCTGTGTTCGTGGACCAAGGGGTGGACTCGACACAGGTTCAGCATCCCCAGCATTCATAAGCATCTTCAGCATCCTGCATCCCTTGCATCCGGACCACTCCACTGACTTCTATGGTGGTTCACCCATAGGACATGGAACTGGACTGGAGACTGCTTAAACTATGAGGTAACTGTTCAGCTGGACCGCACTGGTCCATGTGACGGGCTCCCTATCGGAAGTGGACCCCACAAGAGTACCCTAATACATGTTCTCAAGTTACCTGTTGTGGCAAACCCTAATCCAGGTGTCACTGTAGATTACAAAGATTTATTGCATTTAGTGAGGAGCAATTGTTTTTTAAAAATTCACATCTCTGGAGCTCGCTTGTGGATTTTTGTCATTGAGATGTCTATTTAAAAAATAAACATACAACCTATTTTTAGAATTTGGTGTCATATTTGATCATATTGCGTTTTCTTATTATACAACTGTTTCAGTACTTCTTAATGCTTTATGCTTGTTCCTTTGTTAAAGCCAGACTTCACTGAGCCGCAGCTACCCAGGACTGAGTTAAGGTTTTACAAACTAACCTGACAAGACCTGATGTGGAATTGTGTCGTTATTACACGGTGAGGTCACTCAACCACACCATACACTAAGCTGCTTTCCTCATAATAGAAATAACCAAAAACAGATTCAAAATTGAAATTTTGTCTTTAATGTTATGATAACAGTCATATTCTCCATCAAAGTTTTGGAGAGGTATCACATTTGAGAGTGAATATTATTTAATTCCAGTATATACAAAAAAGATTTCTCTAGTTGAAATGCAAACGAGATGTTCAAACTGCTCCTTGGTCTCTCCTATACTAACATCCTACCCTGCTAATAGGTGCTTAAAAGTCTCAATGAAAAGTGTAGCAGTCTTGCTTTGAATTACTGCAGCAATAGTATAGGTATAGAAATCCACTGCTAAAATAGCAAATATTTAACCTAAACAATGTGAATCCATCAATTCTAAATGAAGATGTAAACAAGCCCTGGAGAAGTGCAGTAGGTGTGCAGTCTGCAAACACAGTTTTTGTGCTGGCAGAGCTCAGTCAATGATTTTTGTATTGTGGGTTTTCTAAGGCACTATTACCTCCCTTCTTCCCTCATCCTCTTCAATTTATTATTCTCTTTGTGGCTGTCGGAGTTTGGGCGTAAGTTAATGGGACTGTAAATAAATGTACACAGTCTGTAAGTCCAGCCTGCTCAGCCCTCTGTCCAGAACATTGCTGGAATTGTATGATTGCAGGGCGGGTTGGAGGTGGCAGTGGTGGCTACCATGTACGGCAGATGGGGGGGGGCGGGTATAAAAGGAAAAAAAGACTTATCGTCCCTGTGACGCAAAACAACGTCCTCCTTTGGTCTTCTGGCAGGCTCCAATGCGGGACCCAGCCAACTCCGCTAACCAATCCTGGCGCAGCTCTCACCAGCATGAGAGCAGTGCCACAATTGGTTGGAGCGGCCTCACTCAGCACTCCTAAGAGCACTGGAGGCCTGTGCTTTCTCTAACCCAGCTGTCTAAGACAGGTAGGTTAGAGAACTTTAAAATGTGAATTTCTGGCTGGCTGCCGCAAGATGGCCAGCCAAAGAGACATGCACATTTTAAAGTGCACTGCACAGCTCCCTGCTGCTGCCACTCAGCAGCACTGGCCCTGCCCCGTCCTGTCACTCAGTTCAGGATGGGTTGGTTGCTCAAAAATAAAATGATAATAAATAAACTTTATTACCATTTTATTTTTCAGCTCTGGCCTAGAGCTTTTCTTAGTGGGGCTACGCTCCTCCGCTCAAACGGAGGAACCGCCCCTGGGATGTGGTTTGTTCAAGGTTTTGTTTGTCTCTAGTACAGCATTTGCTGTGCCCCCAAAAAGCAGTTACTAAAGTGCGACATCTTCCACCTCTCTGGCCCTAAGCCTATGCAGCAATGCTTGTCACAGTCATTTGGATTTTAAAAATATGCTCTTTTTGGAAGTACTGGAAAGATTTGGATGGGTGTAGTGTACCCAGAGCCAGAGTCATGAGGCAATATACATTCACTTGTGTGAATGAAACTCACATTGCTGCTGTCTCTTTTGTACCCATCTTGGCTGTGTATCAGGGAAACAAGCATTGATGCTGTGCATGGCATACCTGCTTTGTGTGTGAGGAAAGCGTGCACTGTTATCTGTCCAGTGGGATCGTTACCACAATATCGTAGTCAGAATATCTTCTTTTTTTAAGTTTAAAAGCTTTATTTGAATAATAACAAGAAATACAGATACTAGCAATACAGAGTAAAGCGTATTAAAATAGAAACATAACAAACAGAAATGGCTAGTGCAAAAAACAAAAGAGAAAGCTGTTTAGATTTTATAAGGGGAGGGAAAGGGAAGGGAAAGGAGAGAAAGAGGAGGGGAAGGGGAAACCCTTACAAATTGATAAAATGAAATAATGCATATTTACAAAGGAATGTGAGTGATAATCCTAATAAAATTAATAAGTACACTAAGCCAACAAGGCTAAAAAGCAAGGAACAGAGAAAATAAACATTCAGGGAGGTTTCAAATTTTCAGAATTTAAACGAGAGTTATCTGATAACATTAGTTTGTCTAAATAAGTAGTAAGAGGCAACCAAAAGATATCTCTATTAACCATTGGCTTGCAGGAGGAGGCGAAAGCAACATCAAGTCGATGAAAATGGCAAAGACTATTCCACCAGTGTTGGATAGAAAGTTTTGTAAGCGTTTTCCAGTTGAGAGTGATGTGTTGAAAAGCTAAAGCAAGCATAAGGTCAAATAGACCATGTTCGTGGGAGGAAAGATCTAAGGAATCGGACAGACTCCCAGAAAAAAGAAGAGGAAGGGAATAAGGAGTGAGAATAGTAAATAGGTGAGAAATATAGGACCAGATTTTCCCCCAAAAGTTAGAAACCGAAGGGCAAAGGAAGAGAAGGTGTAGAAAATCAGCATTAGAAGATCCACAGGTCCAACAGTTTGCATCAGTAGAAAGGGAAAATCTAGCTATAGAGGTAGGGGTAAGATAAAGTCTATGGTAAAGGAAAAACATGGATTGGGTGAGAGAAGCAGATCGAGAGATTTTGAGAGAGCGGGACCAGAGTTTGTCCCAGAAGATGATGGTCCATTCACATCCCAGGTCAGATTCCCATGAAAGTTCCAATTTAGTTTTAGTACGATCAGGATTAGGAGCTGAGAAGTGTGTATAGATGAGAGAAGCTTTGGGTAGGAAGAGAAGAATCTTGAGAAGAGAATTTTGAACAGAGGGAAGAGGGGAAGAGGGAAGAGAGTAGAAAGTATCAAGAATGACCGTCATTAGAATAGTGAATTTCTGCAGGAAGGAGCGGGGACAATGAAATGCAGCCTGAAATTGGGGAAAGGAACATGGAGAAATGCCATCAAAAAGGTGTTTAACCCAAATTATACCCTTTAATCTCCAGGATTTCCAAAAGATGGTTCTGTTATTGATAGTGATAAGAGAATTATGCCAAATTGGAGAGTCTAAAAGGATTCTCTAGAAATAGATTTTGGTTGGGTCAAAGGCTTCAATAAGGAACAAGTGTGTTTAAACAAGGGAAGAGAGGAATGAGGGTTTTGGCAGTAAAGGCTAGAACTTCCTTCAAAGAGAAGGGTAATAATAAGGCTCGTTCAATGGAAAGCCAAAGGGGGGTGAAAGGGGAAGGTTCGGAAAGGAGCCATTTCGAGGCTTGGTGAAGGCAAAATGATTTATGATATAGGAGAAAATCAGGAAAGTTCACACCTCCGTTGGATTTTGACTTGCGAAGGGAAGATAAAGAAATCCTGGCTTTTTTCTTCTTCCAAAGGAATTCAGAAAGGCGAGAATCAATTTGTTTAAAATAACAGGCAGGAATATGGACGGGAAGCATGGATAGAGCATAAATCAAAATAGGGGTAATCATAATCTTAATTGAGTCTAGCCGACCCCACCACGAAAGAAAGAGAGGATTCCAAGAGAAAAGTCGTTTGTCAATCCGAGATAGGACCGCAGTCATATTTAATTTAACAGAGGAGGCAATGGAATTGGAGAACCACATACCTAAATATTTGATTTTAGAACCATTCCATGCAAAACCAGTGGAAGAAAAGGAATGTGGAAGACAAAATTTAGTGAGAGGGAGAATTTCTGTTTTATCTGAATTGATTTTGTAACCAGAGACAAGGGAGAAGGAAGCGAATTCATGTAATAAAGGGGGAATAGAGATTTCGGGAGCAGAAATAAAAAGTAGGATGTCATCCGCATAGGCGGAAAGTTTTAAATGTTGGTCACCATAAGCAAAACCAGATATAGAATCATTATTACGGATTGAGGATAATAAGGGTTCAAGAGCTAAGATAAAGAGAAGGGGGGAAAGAGGGCAGCCTTGACGGACTCCGCGTTGAAGAGGAAAATAGGATGAAACACAGCCATTAACTAGCACCGAGGCCCTGGGGGCAGAATATAATAAAGAGATAAGTGAAATCAATTTGGGACCAAAACCATGCCACTTCAAAGACGCAAATAAAAGGACCAGTCCACTCTATCAAATGCTTTCTCAGCATCGACAGAAATGGCCGCTAAGGATGTGGAAAGGGAAGGAACTTTGTTCAAGACATTAAGAAAGAGACGAGAATTGTCCGAAGTCAATCTACCCTTGACAAAGCCACATTGCTCCTTACCAACCAAATGAGGCATAAGAGGGTCTAAACGTAAAGCAAGTGTTTTGGCAAATAGTTTATAGTCTACATTGACCAAGGAAATCGGGCGGTAATTTTTACAAAACATAGGATCTCGGCCCTCTTTATGTATGAGGCAAATTGTGGCCTCCTGAAAAGTACCCTGTGTCTTACCGGAGAGAAAGAATGAGTGGAAAAGGTTTAAGAGTTTAGGAAGTACTATATTAGAAAAATGCAAATAAAATTCAAATGAAAAACCATCCGGGCCGGGAGTTTTCCCTTTCTTTAAAGCGTTTAAAGCAGAGGATAACTCATTAAGGGAAAGGTCAGTTTCAAGATCAGAAAGATTAAGGTGAGAGTTAGACGGGGTTGGAAGTTTATTAAGATAAGATTGGATAAGGGAACTGGAAGGAGGAGATTCTGGGGTGTAAAGGTCTTCGTAAAAAAGTTTAAAGTCATTGAGAATATCCTGATCTTTGTGAATGAGAGAACCATCTGAAGAATAAATAGAGTCAATCAAAGTACAGTCTCTACGAGCTTTGAGATAGTTCGCTAAGAGTTTCCCTACTTTATTTCGACCTCCGTAGTAGCGAGCACTACTACGGAGAAGTATGGAAGATGCATTGTCAGTCGTAGATTTATTAAATGCTAATTTGGCACGTATCAGAGCTGGTAAGACCGAGTCCGAGTCCGCTGATGAAGTATAGAACTTATGTTCTAAGGCCTTAATATGTGCCAGGGTAGCTTTATGTTGTTGAAGAAAGCGTTTCTTTTTTTTTTAGACAAAGTCTATGATGAAACCTCTCGCGGTAGCCTTAAAGGAGTCCCATAGTATATAGGGGGAAGAAGTGGGGTCATTATGTAGCTTGAAGAATTCATTAGCAAAAGTGAGGAAAGAGGAAGAGAAAAGAGGGTCAGGAAGAAGGGAGTTATTAAAACGCCAACGGGAGGACCTGGGATGCGGAGGGAGCAAGTCAAGGTCAGTTATAATTAAGGCATGGTCAGAGATGACGATAGGTTCAATAGAAGAGGATAACAGATTTTGAGATAAAGATTGAGAGAGAAAAATATAATCTAAACGGGAGAGGGAATTGTGAGGAGGAGAGAAGAAAGAGAAATCAAGAGTATCGGGGTGAGAAAGTCTCCAAGAGTCAACAAGGTGTGTTTGGGAGATAGTGTCGAGAAAGTGCTTATGAGATTTGTGAGGAGTAAAGGGTACCTAATATTGACGGTCAAGAAAGGGGTCTACAACTTGGTTGCAATTAACCCTGGGCGTAGTTCGCGTAGTAGCGCTACGCGTAGCTACGCGAAGTGCACTTCGCGAGCTACGCGTAGCACTACGTGAACTGCGTAGTGCGGTAGGAAATGCTGTTCGCAATGATTGCCACAGTGCCGGATGCTTGTCCGCACTGTGCAATCATTGCAAACGGCATCTTGCACAGTGCAAGCGGTCGTTTTCTGCCACTCGAGTAAATTTGTACTCGAGCGGCAGTTTTCTCAACGCGGACTGGTAGTTTCTCATCACGAGCGGTCGCGAGCATACGCGACCACTCGCAATGAGAAACCTGACCTCCCCGCATTGAGAATCTTGCCGGGAGGTTTATTTTCCTTGCTCACGATCGGCAACTTGATCTTGCTGATCGCGAATGAGGAAAACATCTCGCCGGGATGTCATTTTGCTCGCTCGCGGTCGCCAACTTGACGTTGAGGACCGCGAGCAAGCAAAAAATGCCCGCTACGCTACGCATTTTTGCACTGTGCTACGTGCAATTCGCGTAGCGCATAGTTACGCAAACTACGCGAGCGTAGCGTAGTTTTCCGCCCAGGCCTAGTTGCAATCACCTCCTAGTATAAAGTGATCATCCCTAAACTGAATACATTTCTGTGTAATCAGAGGCCAAAAGGAACAATCAGGATGAGTAGGGCCATAAACATTAAAAACAGTCAAAGAAATGTTATTAATTAACAACTTAGCTAACAACCATCTTCCCTCTGTATCAATTTCTTGTGATATAACTTTACAATTCAATTTCTTGTGGCATAAAATTATAACACCGTTTTTCTTATTGGAAGTAGGAGAGAATAAAACAGAACCCACCCAACCTCTTTTTAATTTTAACGCCTCAGCTTCTGTAAGGTGGGTCTCTTGTAAAGGAACCAAATCAGGGTTATAAGAGGCAAGATGGGATAGTATTCTCTGTCTCTTAATTGGGTTAATAAACCCTTTCACATTCCAGGAAATAACTCTGAATGTAAAACTATCAATAATACATAAAGAACAAAATATGCAGTGGTAGAAAAGTAAAGTAAGAGATAAAGGGAAAGAGAGGAAAGAAGATAGAAAGACCAGCAAAATGTCAAGAGAAGAAAAAAGACAGCATGAAATAGGAGAGAGAATAGACCAGGTGAAGAAGAAGGTATATAGGCGAAAAGAAGCAATATCACCAGAGGGAAGAGGAAAAGGGATACAATAAGGAAGGAAAGAAAAGAGGGAAGAGAAAGCACATATGAGTGAAGACAGTAAATGCCAAAAATGACGACTATAATACGTACCTTACGGGGAGCAAAAGGGAAGGGTGAGCGGCGGCACGGACAACAAAGATAGCACACCCACCAACGGGCAACACATCACATATGGACATCAACTAGACACAAACAGGAACGAGAACAATATTGGGGACAATGTACAGCAAAACAAACCTGTAAATGGAAGAAAAATAAATTATGCAGATGAGAACAAGAAGAGCAATGGAAACAATGAATATAAAGAGTATAACACTACAATATTATGTAATGGACAACATCATAAAAGAAACGATAAAGTCAAGGTATCGGCGGAGGGGCAGCAATCTCCATGGAAGAGGTGGAATGTAACTGGATGAATCTTCGAAGGTCGGCCGGATCTTCAAAAGTAGAAGTCTTGTTGAGAAAGGTGGCTTTAAAGAGGCATGGGTGAAATAAGCCGTAGCTTGCACCGAGGGATCGAAGAGCCGGATGAAGGTCTAGGAATTCCTTACGGCGTTTGGCGGTAGCAGAAGAAATGTCCTGAGAGATAAATACCTTGGTGCCAAGCCATGTCAACTGTTTTTTGGTTTTAGCTGCACTTAGGACTTGTAGAAGATCCGTGAATTGTAAGAACAAAATGATCACTCCTCGGGGTTTGGAAGGGGCAGCAGAAGAAGATAGACGAGGGCCCAGTCTATGAGCACGTTGTATGTTTAGTTTGGTCGAAGAGGGAAGACCCAGGAACTGTGGTAAAAAGGAAGTAAGATACGCAACAGGGTCATCCCCTTCAAGGCCTTCAGGAACACCATAAATACGGAGATTGTTGCGACGATTCCTATTTTCAAGGTCCTCGGCCGCTCTTCTCAGTTGGAGAACCTCTTTCTCTAAAGAGGAAATTCTGGAGGAAGAGTCTTGTACCACATCAAGCTGTTGTTCCACTGCCGTGAGGCGGGAGTCCATTGAAGACCATTTGTTATCCAAGGTCTGAAGGCGAGAGTTCGTTTCCTCGATGAAGGGTCTGAGGGCGCAAATTTCCTCCAGAACAGTATCCAGAGAGACTGGAGAAACAGTTTTAGGAGGAGAGGGAGGATCCTGTTTAAGTCTCTTGGCAGTGACTGAGGGAGATTGGGATTTAGCTGCCATGGTCAATAAAGCTGTGGAGGAGGAACGGGCTCCGTCCGAGACTGTAAAAGCTGAGGAAGAAGTGGGAGCTGAGGAGGTAACACAACCAGTTGTCGTGATGCTGCACGCCTGCTTCTTAGCGGAATGGAGTAGATATTTGCTTCTGCCCATTAAACAGAGCATGAAACACCCAGGAAGAGAGAAGTGCGAGAGGCGTCGTAGAAGTGGCTAGAAAAATTAACTCATAGACCCAGCAGACTCAGTGAAAATCAAAGTGTCCATTGCTGACAGAAACTCCAGTGGAGAAAAAGGTGACATAAGTGAAGGAAGTGTCGAAAAAAAAAGAATATTTCAGCGCGCCATGAGGAACAAGTTGAGGGAACATGCTGAAGAGAAAAAACAAAATGGCGGCCAGAAAACGGTCAGAAAGTCACCTGCATAATTCCTGTGAGAAATCCACAAGATAATGGATACTGAAGGTAGATTCCTGTAGCGGAGGTGTTCCGATTTAGGAATATGACGACATGGTGATTGTAGGAGCGCTGGAACCGCTCTGATTCAATCGCGATGTCCGACGCGATGCGGAGCTCCAATATCAGGCGGCCATCTTAGGTCGCGCTGCGCGCGACTCCCTAGTCAGAATATCTTCTGACATGAATATTGTGTCCTAAATATCGTTTACCAAAATATCGCCTAATTGGAGTTAATAATTGGAAATCTACACACAAAAGGATGGTATTTTTGTAATTATATTCTGGACAACAATATTTATGCCAAGCAATGTTCCTTTATACAATATTCTGGCATACAGCCGCCTGTCCTGTACCTTTTCTATGTGGAAGGAAAACATGCACTGCTGCTGCTGCCCTGTTTTTTTCTGTTTGAGTGCATTTTGTACTAAAGCTGCATGTGCTGTACATGTTGAAGCTTATAGTTCACTTCTGCTGACCATATTGTCCCGAGTTCTTTTTGAAAGGTGATTATACATATGCTGTCTGGTTCTGCACCTGCTTTGTGTTTCAGAGAGAAGTCTACGTTGTTGCTGCTTGGGCTGTATATGTTGTGTAGAATAGTTGCTTAATGATGCTTGCACTGCTAATATGGATGCTATGTGTTCTCTGTGTGCACTCTCTCCCGGTGCTCTACCTATTATCTGGGCATGAGTAAAGCTTGCACTGCGGATGCCTTTTGGAGCACTTATGCCATCCATATGAGGGAAGATTGATCTGTCGCTGCCAATGCTGCATTTATTCAACCCTTGATGCAAACTTGCATAACTGCTCCTCAGTCCTCTATCTGGCGTTGAGTGAGGCTAGGAACACTTCCACTGCTGTTACCTGCACTGAGTATCTGTTCAATGTGTGACGAATGATTGACGTGGCTACTTTCGTTAAAGGATTTGTTTCATGTCACTATTTGGTGGAAATAGAGAAACACAATTTAAGTGGGTACCCTAATGATGATGATCAGAGTTTTGTAGACTGCAAAATGGCCCTGGTGTCCTGGTGCTATCAAGTGAATGAGAGCCAGACCAGCATACTTAGGGGCATATGTACAAGGGAATGGAGGAGCGTGGCGTTAAATACAAAATACTAATGCCACGCTCCACCATTCCAAAAATGCAGGGATGCACCGTATTTACAAAGATACGGCACACCCCTGCATTTTTCCAAGCGTTGGCGCTAAAGCAAGCTGCCTAGCGCCAACGCAGGCACCCTTTCACCATAGTGCAAGGATGCCTGCATTGAGGGAATGATTGTTTATGTGCAGGAAGGTGTTCTTCCTGCACATTAACAATCACAAATGGCGATTTGTAACTTCTATGTATGCTGCATTGTGCAGAACACATAGAAGTTGCAAATCGTCATTTTTGTAATGATTGTTTATGTGCAGGAAGGGACACCTCCCTGCACATAAACAATCATTCATGGCGTTTTGCTGTTTCTATGTGTGCTGCGCAAAAACAAGGAGAAATTACGCATTTCTCCTCATTTCGCCATGTTAAAACCAAGTTTTCCCTGGTCTTAATTTTGGTGCTGCCTCCTATTTACACCACCCTTGTAAATAGGGGGCAGCGTCAAAATCAATGGATGTTGCGGCGGAACTCCCACCGCAACACCCATTGCCCACCTCTTACCCCTTTCACGCTAAGTATGGCATGAAAGGGTGCCTTATTTACAAGGCGGCGTTAAACCACGTTAAATGGCTTAACGCCACCTTGTAAATAAGGCAAAGCCCCCTATCACCACAAGAACATCGTTAAAAGTGATGTTCCTGTGGCGATAGGGGCTTGAAAATATGCCCCCAAGCTTTACCTGTAACAACAGCAAAATCATGGCCACCAGCACAAGATTTCTGGAATTTTGGAAATTCTACTAGAAAGGCCGTGCTGGAGTGAAGAATCCAGCTAGGAGGTTAGAGGGAAAGGAGGCAGGTAAGAAAGCTTTGTGGCAGAAAAAGAGCGCTTTAAAAAGATAGCATTCATGTACTGAGAGCCAGTGTAGATTGTGCAGGGAAGAGATTCTGGTCCTCTTGCTGAGACCGAAAATGAGACAGGAAGCAGCATCTTGAATACGCTCAAGTCTCCCTATGAGGAAGACTGGTAGTCCAATGAAAAGAGAGTTGCGATAGTCAATGCTGGAGAGGAGAAGAACTTGCACTAAAGCTTTCCTGGATGATTCAGGTAAGAGGGGAATAACATACGTGATGGTTTTCACCAGAAGGAAACAAGAAGAGGTGAGTTTATGTACATCAAAAATGAGGTCAAGATTTTGGAGTGACAAGAGAGGGCGGGACCTAGGGCATCTGTTCACCAAGTGGATAACTAAGCTAAGGAATTGCCAAAAATAATGATTTCTGTTTTATCAGAGTTTAAACAAAGAGAACTGGGGTTCATCCAGCTGGCACCTGCACAGAGACAACTTTTGAATTGATTCTGGAGAACAGCAAGGTTTCTGTTCAATCTTAAATTAACTGAGTGTCATCAGAATGTGCACAGAAACTTAGTTCAAAGGATTGAATGAGATTAGCCAGCGGTGATACATTGACGTGGAACAGTGTGGGACTGAAGGACGGAACTTGGGGAAAACCACAGGAATTTTCCTTAAAAATGACTGTCATTAAAAATGATTTTGATCATGAACAGTCTGAGAAAATGGCTCCATGCTCACCCACTGATAAAATCAGTAAGACAAATGCTCAGATGTGTTGCATTAATAATGGTCTGCATTCATACAGTATTTTTTGCCATAGCCAGGTGAATCTGTAGTATTAGAAATGCCAGAAGACAATATTATTTAGCTCAGTAAAACTCCTTTTATAATTCTTGGAAGGATGGACGTCTCTGCCAACTCTTTTGTGACCTGATTTACGAGGAAATCTACAGCAACCAATGTAGCCCACCGAGCTGTATTACTAGTAGGCTTTGAAGCTATTATCCGGATAGAAAAAAGCTAAATAGCCACAAAGGGGGCTGAAAAGATGTAATGCATAATGTTTTTACTTTTATTCAATATTTTGAGCTAAAAGAGATATATTGTCTCCTCATCTGCTTCTCTCTTCTCGTCTGAAGGTCATGGCTTTTACTAACACCACTCTAGTGCAGGGAGAGCAATAGAATTGTGTGTGTGAGTGTGTGTGTGTGTTCACGTTAGAGCTTCAAAACTGGTGTTATGACCTGTGTTAACCTGTGCAAAATCTGGTTAGTTAAGAAACAAAACAGATTAATGGGTTTTGAGATCCTCTCCAGGTTTTAAGCTCCATTTTATGTGGAAAAGTGCATTCCACACTAATTTGAGAGACATCTAAAATAACTGTGCGTATTGTACATAAGGCGCTCAAAGTTTATGCAGTTAGATTTTAATGTTCAGCGTGTACCTTTTAGTGCAACAGCGCAACATGTTTGTATCATTTGTTGTTAGCTGAGTAAACAGTTCTCAGCCAAAATTCTAACACAGGCATTGGAAAGGTATTTTCCTTCCATTAAAGGTACCCTTTCTGCCTTTGTTTGGAGAATTATATTTTAAGTTTTTTTTTTCCATAGTAGCGCCCTCCACCACGATTCTGGGGTATTCAGGGAAACGCCTATAATAAAAAGAGGAAATTCAGTGGAACATCCGCTGCGCTGGCACTACTGAATTTGTATTCAATATTCTAAAGCATATCAAATAATTTTAGAATTGATCAAATTCTCACAGAATTGTTTTTTATGCATTATGATCATTGTATAAAGCTAGATGTGGGATAAACCCATAAGTTTCGTTCAAGCAAGGATTGGTGTTGGTATTACAGTAATAAATTGAGTTTAAAATGAGCATCAAAGGGAAGTGTTACACTACATTGAACACTGTATAAAGGGGTCATTTTCATAGTCAATAATAGTGCGCATTATTACTACTACTGTGGCGACGAAGCTCTGTTATCGTATGAGTAAGGGCACTGATTGCTGTTGCATTTGTGTAGAGTAAAGGGTGCTGTTTGGGTGAACACTGAAGCAGGAGTACGACAGAGAGCATGGAGAAGCAGAAAGTGGAAGGTTTGTGTGAAAGAAATAGGGCCTGAATATGATGGGGCCTTAAAAAGTGGGTGCAATTGATATGTTATGGGTTTTTGTGTAGCGTGCGTACACCAAGGTTTCTTAGCACTGTAGAAGATAACACAACAACGGCCGAAAGAAAGAAAAAAAGCGATCCAAAACTATTAGTAAAGAGTGGACATTAAAATGTTCATATTTTTGCAGGACGGATGAGAGGTTTTGCTTTTTGTGTGACTGGCCTATGTGTGAGTTGTGAACAGGGTCGGACTGGCCTATAGGGCAATAAGCACTGCTTAATAATTTGAGTCAGTGAATGCAGGTGGGGCCACCGCCACTCATTTTGGGGACCGGCACTTATTTTCTTCATGGTACATTTACCAAGAGGAATAGAGAGAAAAGCAAACAAAACGAATATAAGGAGTGTTAGAAAATGGACCTTTCTGAAGGGTCACCTTAAGTTTTGCCGTGCTCCTCCTCTTTTTGCTGTATCTTTTTGTTGACCTTAGGTCTCTGAGCACTTTACCTCTGCTAACCAGTGCTAAAGTGAATGTGCTTCTCCCCCAAACATGGTGACATTGGTGTACACCTGATTGGCATATTTACTTTACCTGTAAGTCCCTTGTAAAGTGGTATACCATATGCCCAGGGCCTGTAATCTAAATGCTACTAGTGGGCCTGCAGCACTGGTTGTGCCACCCACACAAGTAGCCTTTCAAACCTGACTCAGGCCTGCCATTGCAGGGCCTGTGTGTGCAGTTTACTGCCTCTTCGACTTGGCATTTAAACACACTTGCCAAGTCTTAAACTCCCCTATTATTGCACACAGGTCACCCTAAGGTAGGCCCTAGGTACCTCTATGGGCAGGGTGCTGCGTAACTAATAGGTAGGACATGCACTTTTAAGTTTTAAATGTCCTGGTAATGACAAACCGCTAAATTAATTTTTCCCTACTGTGAGGCCTACTCCTCTCATTCGCTAGCATTGGGAATTCCTTAAAATACTTTTAAGCTGTAAATCCTGATTAGAAAGGAGTAGCTAAATCATGTTTCATATCTTTGTAATTGTAATGATAAATCCTCTTAAGTGGTAAAGTTGTATTTGACATTACTATTTTAGAAATGCCACTTTCAGAAAGACATTTCACCTGCTCTAAACGTTTCTCTGTGTGCATGTAGCCTGTCTCCAATACACGTCTCAGCTAGGTGACAGCAACATTTTGTGCATTCTCTCTAGACAGCCACAAACACAGAAAAGTGAGGCTCATCTGCATTCTGAGCACTCATTGAATTCATCTGCATCCTGATGGGTCTTCTGGGCAGGGAGGAATGGGAGGGTCTGACACACTTAAATAGGTAGTGTTCTGTCCACACACAAAGCACTGATTCAGCCCCCACTGTTAGCCTGGAAGACAGGACTGGGTTGAAAGGGATCTCTGTGCACTTCTGAGAGCTCCTTTGAAGTCACCCTCTACATCAAAGGCTCTTTTGGGTATAAGAACTGGTGCTCTGACCCTACCAAATCAGTGCACTACTGGACCTGGAAAGAACTCTGCTGGAGTAAAGACTGCTGTGCTGTAAGGATTGCCGCTTTGCCTTGACTGACTGTTCTGAGGAACTGCTTCTTTACTTTGCTAAGCTGCCTTGCTGCCTGCTGATCTCTGCCCTGCTGAGCACAAGGACTGGACCCAACTCACTTGAACACAGAGGGCCTCCAAGGGCTTGCTGGCTTGCCCCCTGCTTTCTAAAGTCTCAGGGACACAAAAGACTTCCTACAATTCTGATGGTGCTAATGGACTCTGCCCTCTGTGACTTCTACACTTGCCTGAGGTACTCCCCTCCAGTCCTGGGCCACAGAAGTGGATTTTGCAGCTGTTTTGCTATAAAACCGAGGCATCGTCACTTTTGTGCCGATCCAAACTGACGCATCGCCCTTTGACGCCGACGCAGAGGCTGTGCGATAACAATGGTTCTACAGCCTGCGCGGCCCGATGACGACGCTCTGCGTGGCTCGATTACAACGCATTGTCTACATCTCAATGGAGGTCAATGACGACGCAGCAACCCGACTATATGGATAAGATCGACGCATTGTACCCTCAGCGTTGATGCTTTGCTCCATCCAAGGTACTTTTTCAGTGGAACCTGCTTGAGTCTCGTAGCTGGCCTGCCCTCCATCGCGGTCTGCCTGAACTTTGGATTTACCCCAGTCACTCGTGACCTCAAGTATCCTTTTAGCGCTATTAACTTCAAAGCACTTTTTTGCATTAATTTTTTTAAAATTCATATCTCGACTTCTACTGATTGGATTTTTGTCATTTTGGTCTTGTTTTACTCAGATAAATACTCTCTATTTTTCTAAACGTGTAGTGTTTTCATTGTGTTACTGTGTGTGTGTGTGTACAAATAATTTACACATTGCCTCTTAAATTAAGCCTGCCTGCCCTGGGCCAAGCTGCCAGAAGAAAAGCGCAGGCTAATTTAGAGTGTGTATCTAGCTTACTCTGACTAGGATTGTGGTCCCTACTTGGACAGGGTGCAAACCTCTGCCAACTAGAGACCCAATTTCTAACACAGAGGAAGAGAAAGATGGAAACCCATCATAAATGGAGAGAGCAGGAACCTGCAAGAATGAGATTAAGGGGCAGGGAGTGTCTGATAGTTGATTAAAGAGTCACAAGTTGGAATAAAGACTTGGTATTGGGAATGCCAACATTTAATTGCACCAGCCACAGGCTTCTGAAGAGAACTTGGGGCACCAGTACTTATTCTTTTACAAACTAAGCGCTGGCAATCAGGCAGTGCCCAATGGGCTGGTCTGACAGGTTAATGTGTGGGCAGGATTGTTATGGCTGGCTGGGACTGTTTTACTGTTAATTTCCCTGAAAAATAAAACAGACATTGCCTGCAACAAGCTCAAATCCATGCAGCCTGTCATACCTTACAAAACACCTATACAGCATGTTTTTACAAGTTCAAAACTGTCCCAATTTGGAAACATGGGCACATTTTTTACCTATCTAATTCACTAATGAGGTCACACTATATTTTGATGCTTGAGACTATTTTCTGTCTCAGTTCTATCTTGATTGTGAATATACCTGATCTCTGCTACTTCAGGCTTCTTGCTTTTATATTCCAGGCCCAATTTTAAAAAATCTTGAATGTGCAGAAACTACTTGTTTGTATCAGTTCTAAGCAGGTACAGCGCCCCCACACACTGGGTAGCATCCAAAAGGCGACAGATCGATATAATCCACTTTGTGCGGGAAACCGTATACTTGGCACACAAAAATTACATATGTGCCTCTGTTTCTTTAACTGATGGACAGAACAGGCACTCGCCAATGTCTCCATTGACCCCTTTCCATTTGGCAATCCATGAATTAAGGGGAAGCGTGACAATTCAAAGGCGAAAGTACAAGCACTTGGCTAGATGGGAAGTAATCATATCCATAAAGCTCTCGTACTTTGGCACACATATGTGGGCCAAGAACCTGACTATCTGTCCCTCTGGGCGTGACTCATGCCAAGTTCCTAAATAATATGCTCACAATTTGGGCTCTTGATCTGAATGCCCATGTTACTGCTCAGATTTTCCGGCTTTTAACACAGATTGGGCAGAAGTAAGCATTGGCAGAGATCTTTGATTGCCTTGCGCCAGGGAGTGGAACAGTGCGTATCCAGAGCAAGCAGCTCCTTTAAAGCCATTCTTGTAATGTGTCAACTAGGGGCCCCTCCCAGAGCTACAGATCTATACACCTCGAGGACCGGGCATATTACCCTGATAGAAGTGTGTCTGTAGCTTTTTAGAATAACAGCAGATCAATGCTGCAGTTGAGTGTTACTCTTATCGAGTTGGGGAGCCCAGAAAAGTTTAATCGAGAGTCTCACACCTAAATAATCGAAGCTCTTGACCCTCTTGAACAATGTCCCGTCTACCTTCATCTTGCCTTTGAATGAACAGTGGAGGCTAATGGCCACAAACTTAGTTTTTCCTTTATTTATTTCAAGGCTTTGGATTTCACAGAACTTTTGGAACTCCCCCAGCACAACTTGAAGACCCATGGGGGTGCATGAAATGAGTAGAGTGTTATCAGCAAACATCAGCTCAGGAGTGCTGAAGCTTGCTAGTTTAGGAGCACATGTGGACAATTCTTCATTCACAAACAAAATAATGTGGGAGCTAAAATGCACCCCTGTCTGACCCCAATCTTTATGGGGATCCTATCAGTGAGGTTCAACTGGCTATTCCGTCTGGTTTGGGCATATGTGTCCACATGGATTTTAATTAGGATGGCTAAGAGATCTTTGGGGATGGCAAGCTGTCTCAAAACTTCCCACGGATGGTGCCTAGGGACTAAGTGAAATGTGAATAAATTCCACATAAAGGTAGTCTTTTCTCGATTAGTGTATTTCCAGCAAATTGGAATGCCCCCTGAGCCCTCAGCCATGAAAGTCTTTTGGCTGGGGGAATGTCCTCTCTAATCCTTAACGGTGACGTAGGGCCCAGATTGAGTACTGTAGATGCTCCGGTCTCTATGTGACTATGAGTGTTATTCTGCCCTGTTTTTGCTATGGTTTCAAGCAACAGTCCCAGCTTCTCCACTTTTTAGGTTGGGCCTAGAGTCAGTGTGCATGCACTGCTCTGCGAGGCATGCTGTATTGGAGTATGCATTTGAAGCCCCGCCCACTCTCCGCCCATATTTTTCATTGGCTCGTGTCATTGCCCTTCGTAAATGCTGGGTTCTGATTCGTAAATAGGCTTGTTAGTCCCTCCTTAGTACCGCCTTGTCTTCATTTGTAACCTCCCATGGAGACTGGCCCTTTTACTTGGCTTGTTACACGGTGTGCGTTATAAGTAGGTGAGCACTATTTAGTTTATTGCTGACTAATGGGGACAATGGCAGCTGCTTTTTGTTGTATTTGCAGCGCGCCCACACAGGACAATGGCAGCCGCTTTCGTATTGAGCACTATGCTGCTCTAACTTTAAAAGTGCCTGCCCCCTACCTCCACAGTACAATGGCGACACTTTTAAAAAAATTACTTTTAAGAAGAACGCGGCGTTTGCTTCAGGGACACCGTGCTCTGTTTTTGTTTTTATTTATTTTTTTACTTTAATGGTTTAGTGCGGCGCCCGCTTAACAGACACTGCGCTCTGCAATACAATAGGTCTCGCTTTTGGCGAAGTTTGACCTATTGGTATTGTAAATGACAATGCCTTTTAATATTATAAAAGGCATTGCCATTTACAATGCCTATATCTCAAAATCTCGCAATTGCGAGACCTATTGCATTGTAACTGCTTGTTCTGAAAGTAATTGGGAAAGTGAAGTGACAGCAGTTTTTAACCCCATGATTTCAGACTTCAAAAAATTAAGTTGAATCTCTACCACATCCCCTATATGAAGCTGGGAAGTATGATTAGAGCAACTTGGAGGAGGTTGAACTAATGAAGGAGGGACAGCGGGCACCAAATCATTCTCCAGATCCCCCAGAATTTAAATCTATTGCACACTCGACCATTATGGCACCGGGTGAGTTTGCATGTGATTCATGAGCTACATCTTGGGCAACTGGATACGCTAGCTCACTAGAGGAGACTTGTGAACTAGCTTGATGGACTTGAGCGTCCGTCATGTTGCCCCCTTTTTTGAGCCCCTTTGGTTTAACCAAATAAGACTTGATGGGTCTCTTGGTGCTTCCTGTAGAAGCTAAACCTTTTCTTTTCTCCTTGGTTTTGAGAAGACCCTCGACCTCTTCTATTAGGATATCAATTTCATCTAGGGCAGAGTTTGAGGTCACAAGTTTTGCCTGCTTCCTGGCCTTCTTTGTTTCAACTGGATTATCAGTAGCTTTCCTCTTCCCCGTTGCACAGGCAAAACTAGTAACCCTCTAAGTGGGCTGTTTGATAGGATGTTTGGGGGAGGAAACAGAAAATGTTTCACAGAGCAGATTCCGATTTTAGAAGGAGAGGAAAAGTTAAAAAATGAAAACTTTTACCTGTTACACTTTTAAAACTTGCAGTGAGTTCCAATTCAGTATGGCACCCGCTTCAATTAAATAATCCAGGCCCTTGATGCACAGCCCACCACCTGCACAGTCAAAAGGACGGAAACAACATCCACAATCAGCAACACAGGGACCAGTGTTACTTCAAGTCAAGGAGTTAAAACCCCAAAAGGAGGTGGTGGTCTAAAGCTTTATGGTTCGGCAAGATGGTAAGGCCAGTAAACAACACTGGAGAAGCAAGAACTACAGTGCAATTGGCTCTACGCCGGCCATCGACTCAGCTTGCTCCCCAGCGTTTTCGAATTTGGACATGTGAAACTATTCACGCGGAGTAATGAGCCTTTGTGACCTCTGCATACAGTTTTTATTATTTTTCTAAATCTCCTGCAAGACACAGCAAATCGTTTGAGCATTGCTGTGGTTGTGCTTACTTAGCTGACAACCTTTTGCCTACAAATCTGTCAACTTAATTGGTCTTGAGGACCACTGATTATAAGACAGATACCTGCAGGGCTAAGCATTGGAGGTGGCTTTCCTGATGAAGGCGCTTGAAGTGTCGTAATGGAAGGACAGACGACACGGACCCAGCATGAGTAGATATCACTGGAGCTTTATTCGATAACCTCTGTTCTATTCCCACTCCATTCCCTGACTACTCTCCTAACTCCTCCTTTTTCGCTTCCTCCACCTCCCAACATTCCTTTCCTTCGTCCGCAGGTCCTAGTGCCCCTGCGTACATTTCTACAACATTACATCTCCCCCCTTCTTACACAACTTAAATCAACTGGTACATTTACCACAGGGTATAAGAATAAAACAACAGAACATAGTTACAGTTCTTCAATGAGGCGGACAGGTCTTTGATGAAGGCGCGGTGGACGGTGGGCTGCCTCTTGAGTAGATTGCTCCCTCTCACCAAAAGGAATGGGAAGCTGGTGCTCACTTCCCATCACGTGAGTGTCCTCCTTCATTTCACCTTCCGGCGCAGCCAATGTCTCTCTTGTGGTTGGTGTGCATCTATGAAAATGCGCCACATTCCTTGCTATTCTCTTGTCGTCTGAGGCGGCTGTGATCATTGTCCCCTTTTGTTTTGTTACTATCAGTGGGCGAGCATGATATCGACTGTCAGATTTTCTTTGTTGTTCTTGCCATACAAGTACCCAGTCTCCTTCCTGGATGGATGATGGTTTAGCTTTCCGACGACTGTCCGCATACTCCTTCATCTTGGCTTTCTTGAATCCGTCTCTTGCTGCTAACTCTGCATGATCTGAGTCCTGACGAGTACAGCCAGTCGAGTCTTCCCAGGCCGGTATTCTTGTGCGCACGGTGCGGCCCAACATTAATGTTGCAGGACATCTGTCCGTGGTGTTGTGTGGTGTGGTTCGATATGCTCGTAACACCTCATTCAGCGCCGTTTGAACATCTCGCCTTGATAGTTCAGCTTGCTGTACGGCCTTTTTCAGAGTGGCCATAAATCTTTCTTCCATCCCATTGGCTTGAGGCCACAGTGGAGTGATGTTCCGATGTTTAAAATTGAGATGGTTAGCGAATGCAGCAAATTCTTGTCCATTGAATGGCGGGCCATTGTCTGTTTTTACTACCTTTGGTATGCCCCACGCTGCGAAGACTTCATCCAACACGGGTATTGTGATAGCAGCTTTGGTTGATGATATGAGGTGAGCAATTGGGAAGCAGGAGTATTCATCCATTATGACAAGAATGTATTTGCTTGACTGCAGCGGGCCGAAGAAGTCTACTGCGACATGTTGCCAGACACCCTCCGGCAGTTCGGACATTTGTAGAGGTGAAGGTGGCTCTTCTCGACTAACTAATTGACACTGAGGGCAGTCTTTCAGGGTGGATTCGACCATCTGATCAAGAGAGGGGAACCAGACCCGTTCATTCAGCGCTCTCTTTGTGGCTACGACACCTCGGTGCCCTTCATGTGCCAAGTTGACAACTCCTTGGCGCAGCTGCTTTGGAATGATAATCCTTTTGTCTCGCAGCAGAAGACCGTCTGAGGTAATGGACAATTCATCCTTTACGTGTTGAAAAGATGTCAGTTCATGGCTGTCGACCTGTTTATTCTGTCCGGACTCTTCCAGATGTCTCCAGCTGTTCGTCTGGATGCGGTGTTTCACATTTTGCAGGGTAGCATCCACCGTAGTAGCATCAAGAATGGCCTCAAGAGGGACTGCGGGTGGTTTTGCTTGAGCCACGACAAAGTGTATGTATTCCTCCGCTAACGACGGGTTTGATTTGGAGGATGTCTTAGGGTGTCGCGACATGTAGTCAGCTGGATTTGCTGCTTTTCCGGGTTTGTGGACAATTGTGTATGTGTATACTTGAAGACGGATTCCCCAGCGCTCTATTCTGGGTGGCCTTTTGGCCCGGGGGTTTCCGAATATGGTTATCAAAGCCTGATGGTCCGTGATGAGCGTAAAGTGTTTGCCATAGATGAATATGTGAATTATGGGAAGTGAGTGGGTCAGGGGTAATTTCTGACACCTCAGATGGTAAGGGTGGAGCACAGAGGGATGGGAGATAGTAGGTTGGATTCGACTTGGAGCCACAGTGGGGAGTGGGTGTCCACCTCTCTAAATCACCAGTTGCCCTGGGCCACCAGAAATGCCTGTCGGTACCTTCAGAAATCAGGCATATTCAAGCCACCCCTGTTCTTGTTTAATTTAAGGGTGAGACCGGCGATCCTAAAATCCTTACTTAACATTGATTTATTTAGTGTTATTTGCTGCATTTATGAGTTCTGATTTTCTAACCCGGAGCATGTCTCTGAGTAAGCCTTTGGCTGCTTTACCTTGCTACCCTGAGAATCAAGTGCTAAAAGGGGTTCTTGGTTTCCATTTTGAAGGGCAGCAGTACAGGGACCCTAGGGCACTAGAAGCGAAAGGTCACAATTGTTACATTTGACTCAGTAACGTCTGACTGCCCTAGGACCCTCCAACTTGGGTTTCTCACAATGGATATTTGATGCTCTCCAACCATTTTTAAGTGTTCCTAGTTTGCTGTCCAAGACGATCATTACATTTGCCACACTGTCTTTAAACTCCCCATATTCTTGCATTCACATCTCCACTCCATCCTCTCTATTTTTCAAATAAAATCACTTTGAAATCCAGGGACCTCTTCTTTGTTTCATCCTCAGTTTCCCTAGATTCCATCTTCTTTAGTCTGGCATGCCCTGCTGATGATGATTTCTCAACCCTATCGAAGTTATTGAGATGAAGTTGTGGACACTAAAAATGTCCCTCTGGCCCTTGGCGAGATCACCTGCTGTCACACCTTTCCCATCCTCAACTGCCATATCTTTCCTACAGAGGATGAAGAAGTCCTAGTTTTCCTTACTTTGTTTGCCAGCCATGATCTCCCCTAAGCTGCTATGCCGTGCCTTCATAAGGAGGCTTAGCCTACCATAGCACCAGCTGTAAAGTGCAACCTTTCCCTGTGTGCCTTTCCCCCTCTGATCTCTGTCCCATCACAAGGTGGCCGAGGACCCATGAGCCCTGCCTGCCCTCCTTCAGCAAATCTCTCTTTCCAGTCTCAGGAAGCCCCCATGCCAAGACCACGTTGTGGTCAGGGCCCAGCCCCTGTGTGGAGTGTTGGGCCTGGTGTGGAATGGTGTCACCTATGATTGTGCCAGCTGCACCTTCTGCCTGCCATGTTCACTCCCCACTTCCTGTGGCCTCTGCCCCACACCTCTCAACCACATCTCTCCTCATTTGGACAAAGCCAGTCACCTCCCCATGGGTTCAACTCTTTGTTGGGACCACTCTGCAGCAGGGAGCCAAAATGTGGAATCAACACACAATGCCCATGAAGGGGGAATTCATATTGCTCACCGCCTGATTCCACAAAGGCTTTGGGGATCCTTTGCAAACCACTATTTTACCTGCCAGCGAAGGAGCATTTACAAATTGTAAAAAAAATAACTTAAAAAAGAATACAGTATGTGCACAGTGGCACTGATTCACGTTTATTATTTGCTTTCGCCATTAAGGAGCAGAAACTGCAGTGATATGAAATGCCTATTTTTATTTAAAGCTAATGTTGAAATAGGAGTGAGTCTACATGAAATGAACTAACAGAAGAGTAGTCAGCATCGCTATTACATCATGTTTGCCGAAAGGCACTTTAGGTATTAAAAAAAGAAAAAAACTCACTATATCCACTCTTGTACAATAAGAATCAGAAACGTGTGAAAATAACGTTTATTCACTTATGGGTAACTGACCGAGAAAAGATGTCCTGTAGGGAGGCAATTTGGGCGATGACCTTCTTGATTACTGTCAGAGGTCGCACCCCTCGAGGCTGGGATTCAGACAAACATGAGATACAAAACAAAAGGAAAATGACCATTCAAGGAAACGCTAGCCAAGACTAAAATTCACTCCTTTTCCCCGGAGATTCCTGCAGTTTGTCAGAATTTCTTCTTTATTTAGAATATATAATTGGTTCCCTCTAAAGCTCGGAGTTTAATTGCTAACAGTAATCAGTTCGCCTTCCAGTTATATTTGTGCCAACACATTATTTTAAGGACAATCCCTTCCTTCATTGATGCAATTCTATAAACAAGAGATCTGTTTTTTGTCTAAATGTAAAAAAAGGCTTGAAAAGTGGAATTAGCTACATTTTTTGTGGACTCTGATGCTTAATTTTAACTATTTGCATTATTTTTATAACAGTACCCAGGTTCGAAGCACAATTGACATAAATATGCATTTTGCAAATTATGAGAGGCTTTTTACGCGTCTGTAGATCGAAAAATGTATTAGCATTCTATAGCTTTTCGTAGTGGATATTCGAATAATTATGCCAAAAATAGAAAAAACAAATGCACTTAACTCAGGGTGTAATGCAAAAGAATAAAGCAATTGAAACGATTTACTAGATGCATGCACTGAACTACAAACTGTGGGTACTATTTATGAGAGGCCTACGCCGCCATTGTGTCACTAATTGTGATGCTGCGGCGGTGCCAGCAGTACTCCATATCTACAAGTCGACGCATGTGGCCAAATGAGTCAGTTCTTGCAGGCCTGCATCGGAAAATACCTGCCCTAGAACCGGCTGCGCCATGCAGAGACTAAAATATGCAAAGTAGGCAATCCCCCATAAAATTCAGTGTAAAACCCATGCAGTGATATTTATGGGTTTGTAAATTTGTGACACATTGTCTGCAAGTGTCGCGGTGAGCCTGAAATGCGTCGAAATTCCTGCACATTAGCAACTCAGCTGTAGAAAATGAGGCATTGGCTGTGGTTCATAAAGACAAGCCACACAGAACAGTTTTGCAAGCTCAACTATGCCATGGAGGTGCTAATTTTGCAGCTGGGAGTTGTGAGGAGATCCCCCACACCTACCATCACCCCCACCACCATGTAGGCAGTGCAGGAGAAGTAAGTGCATTTTTTCACCTGTGGACTTCTCTTATTGACCTCAAGGAGTATGAGGTCATCGCAAAGAACCAACTCAGGAGGGAGTCCATAATACAATTGCTGAGCCAGATAGTGCCAAGGCTCCAGCCACCTACTTCCAGGCCCACCAACATCCCTCCGCAGGTCAAGCTGATGGTTCTACGCCACATGCTGGCATCTGATTCATTCCAGATCACAACAGCCAGAGTGGCAGGAATATCGCAGCCATCTTTTTCAGCCTTCCTACGCTCTGTCCTGGATGCCATCATCCGCCTAACAGCCCAGTACCTTCTCTTCCCCAAGACACAACAAGAGCAGCTGGAGACCAAAGCAAGGTTTCTATGCCATTGCTGGATTCCCACATGTGCTACGTGCCATGGATTGCACACATGTGCAACTGGTTCCCCCTGCAGCAACATCACACCTGTACAGGAACCGGACCACACCTTCTCTATAAACATCCAGGCCATTGTGGACCATCAAGGGGTTGTTCATCAATTCATCAATGTGCTGGCAAAACACCCAAGGAGTGCCACTGATGCCTACATCTTCAGGCACTTATGTATCTGAAACAAGGGTTACCCTTCTCACAAGGAACCAGGGTATTAATATTGTAACAAGGAACAAGGGTTCCTGCGACCTATGTATTTGGATACTTGATAGGTAGGAAGCCCAATGGCAAATATTTGTGTGGACGGTAATGTCAGAAGGAGAATCAGAGTCATACACTAGATGTGGTTATCAAACAGACAATTTTACTGAGTGATGATATTTTTCACAAAAAACGTAGACATATAAGTGTGCGGTGTCCCAAGTGAAATAGAACCTTAGAAAGGGGAGGGGGTGTTGGTGAGTGGAAAAAAGGTTTCCACGTAAAACAAACGACCAAAATACCAAATGTTTAAATAAACAGTCAGTCCTCTAGTACAATGCTAAAAGCCTGTGAGGGTGGTTCGTTTGTAGAGTGTGTCGATGACTTTTCGACCCCACAGGTAATGAGGGGGTCTCATCAGGACCTTATAGATTGGGACATCTGGAATAAAGTGATAAAAGAAAATGACTTGAACTGCCAAAACAGAAAAAAGGAAATTGTAGATGACTCAGTTGGCGCCTGTATGAAAAATACCTGAGTAGGGCCACTGGACTGCCAAAGTAATCAGTGGAAACACCACAGAATTATTGTGGCTCAAGACTGGGGTGGGAGAGAGAAGGGAAAAGGATATTCACAGAGGGGCCCGGCCGGGCACTGTTGGTAAGAAAGAGAGAAGCAACAATTGATTATAGGAATTACATTAGTTGAAGCCCCTAGATATATATATTCTTATCGAAGTTACTCACCCACGGTGAGGTGAGAAGGACAGTTCTGGTTGTTAGTAAAGTATGGCCCTTCCATCGTGGTACGGGGTTGGTTACTTCCCAATCAGGAAAAAGGGGCACAGTGCCACCTTAGTCGTGAGGTACGAAAAGTCAACACGAGCACGGGCAGCAGTCACCTGGATCAGACCTATAGGAGGAGCAGTACAGAGAGTGATTTTCTCTACCGCAATTGTGGTGGGTAGGCTGTATGGTAGGGGGAGGAAAAACAAACCACAACCATCTCTCATGGGTAAGGGGGTCATTTGCTGCTTCATAGGAGTTAGATAAAACCACAGCCTCTGCACAAAGTTATGCCACTGGTGTATACAAGCATACAGTGATAAGGGCTCTATAAGTGTACAGTGCATGAGGGGAGGGGAAGGTGCAGATCTCTGGATGTGCCCATAGTCTATGTGGGTGCACTGGCTATGTATATTTGCTATGACTTAAGGGTTAATCTGCCAGTGGTCCACTTGTGGGCACTGTATCGCTGATTATAATGCTGTAGGTCAAGACCGTCTCGCATAGGTGGTAAGACAATTATTCAAGGGGCAATCGAGGAGCGCAATCAGAAAAGCCCAACCCTCTATGTGTGCCTTTCAGCATGAATACACATCCCGGGAAACCCATTCAAACCCGTGGTTACAACCGCGTTAGATTCGGCTCCCTCCATGTAAAGAGGTGACTGGCGTGTGGATGCCGACCTCAGTGTATGCCTTATTGCAATAGAATACAGAACGGGTCATACTTTTCACCACACAGTAAATCCCCACGATATATGAGGCTCCCGGAGCATGGAGAAGTGACTGGCGTGTAGATACCAAATTTTAAATCTGCACTGGACTGAAGAGCCTTACCCGTGTGAGCAGAATTGCTGTGTCCGAAATGGCCGCAGATGTCAGCCGGTCGGGAGGGAAGAAGGCGGCGATGCGTCTTTCAGCCCCGCAGAAGATTATGCAATGAATCAATTACCGGACTGTGAGTGCTTCTCACTAATTAAGAAGCCGCGCGGAGAGGCCCTCGTGGAGTGATGTGTCACAGTCAATTACGGTGTGGGGATGAGTTAGAACCTTTAGGGAACCAGGACGGGAGGGAATAACAAGAATGAAAGGATCATAGAAAAATGAATAGGGATTGCCAGAGAAAGTCTTGAGCCATAAAAGCAATTTAAAAAAAAAATATGGAGTGTCGTGGGGATAGAGGGGTATATAGCAGAAGGGGGCAGAGATTTTAAAAAAAAAAAAAGAGGAAAGCAAAGGAAATACTCTATATAGCTGGTGATTACAAAACATGTAAATATTTAAAACATCACCATATAGTGTTTTCATATGGTGATGACAGCCAGTGTTATTGTTGTCACAATTTACATATCCCACATATTTGAGTACACTTATTTTTAGACAGAATATATGCACTCGCTATGTGCTATCCATATCAAATTATGAATCTTCTGCCACAATATTGGGTCCACAGCCAGTGACCAGAGAAGGCTTCTCTTGTTGTCGTTGTCACAATTTACATATCACACATATTTGAGTACACTTATTTTTAGGCAGGTTGTATGCACTCAGTATGTGCCATACTGTAAATCTTCTGCCACAATATTGGGTCCATATCAGAAAAAAGGGGGAGGTACATGATGACTTGGAATTACCCATCTGGTACGTGCACCTAATTGGTCAAAGTTGTCACAAAACCACAGGATTCTTCAATGGTATTGAGTCCACGGGTAATGGAATTCACCTGTTCTATCCAGTGGCATTCCAGTCTGTGGCGAATCTGTGAAATGTTGCCACCTCGTTCCGGTACGGTGGCCACGTCGATCACCTGCCATTTGATCTCATCGGCGGTGTGGCCCATTGTCTGAAAGTGTTTTTAGGTCGAGCATTCGAGACCTCTTGCATATACTTTAGTATATACTTATATGTGTATGTACTTTGTGGGCTCTGGAGATCAGGCCTAGGATTTGTCTGCTTCCGCTTAGGGACTTTTTTTTCTGTTCAACTGCCTCTATTTAACTGTTTTGATAGAAAACGACCAGTAGAGGTCAGTAAAATACCAGAATTGCTTTCTGCTGAGGGACTTTCTTTTTAAATTTTCTGGCAACTGCCTCTATTTAACTTTCTTGATAGAAAACGACCAGCAGAGGTCAGTAAAATACCAGAATCAGTATTAGCATTCTCTAGATTCCAGTCCATAGAAATTGTCTACCACGAGCACCCGTAGACAATAATATTTTTTACAAATCTTGTATTTTCAGTGATACCACCGAAGGCCCTGATTTTATATTAAAAACAGAGCTTTGGACTATACCATTTCCTGCTGAAAGGCAATATTTCTCTCCATGTGTTTCCGTACCTGGCGTGTCACGCAGTTTGGTGCTTACTTTCCCTCCATGTTAAAGAACAGTAGATGTTTCAGCACCCAGGCTAATGTGCTGCATAGCTAAATACATATAAGGTCTCAAAGGCTAGATCGATTACATTGCAAATGCTTGTTTCTGATATGGACCCAATATTGTGGCAGAAGATTTACCATCTGATAAGTATGGCACATACTGAGTGTATACAACCTGCCTAAAAATAAGTGTACTCAAATATGTGTGATATGTAAACTGTGACAACGGCAACAAGAGAATCCTTCTCTGGTCACTGGCTGTGGACCCTATATTATGGCGGAAGATTCACCATTTGATAAGCATAGCACATACCAAGTGTATAGAACCTGCCTAAAAATAAGTGTACTCCAATATGTGGGATATGTAAATTGTGACAACAATAACACTGGCTGTCATCACCATATGAAAAAACCATATGATGATGTTTTAAATATTTACATGTTTTGTAATCACCAGCTATATAGTGTATTTCTTTTGTTGTCATCAGATTTCTTTTTTTAATCCTCCGCCCCCTTCTGCTATATTCACTTCTATCCCCACGACACTCTATATTTTAAAAAAAAATAGCTTTCTCTTGCAATCTCTAGTCATTTTTCTATGCTCCTTTCATTCTTGTTACTCCTTCCCGTCCGGGTTCCCTAAAGGTTCTAACTCATCCCCACACCGTAATTGACGGTGACACGTCACTCCACAAGGGCCTCTCAGCACGGCTACTTAATTAGTGAGAAGCGCGTGCGGTCTGGTAATTGATTCATTGCAGAAACTTCTGCGGGGGTGAAAGACGCATCGCCACCTTCTTCCCTCCCGACCGGCTGACATCTGCAGCCGTTTCAGACACGGCAATTCTGCTCACACGGGTAAGGCTCTTCAGTCCAGTGCAGATTTAAAATTTGCCATCTACATGCCAGTCACTTCTCCATGCGCGGGGGGAGCCTTATATATCACAGGGATTTACTACGGGGTGAAAAGTATGACCCGTTCTGTATTCTATTGCAATAAGGCATACACAGAGGTCGGCATCCACATGCCAGTCACCTATTTACATGGAGGGAGCCGAATCTAACGCGGTTGTAACCACGGGTTGGAATGAGTGCCCCGGGGTGTGTATTCATGCTAAAAGGCACTCATAGAGGGTTGCACTTTTCTGATCGCGCACCTCAATTGCACCTTGAATAATTGTCTTACCACCTATGGGAGACGGTCTTGACCTATGGCATTATAATCAGCGATAAAGTGCCCGCAAGTGGACCACTGGCAGATTAACCCTTAAGTCATAGCAAATATACATAGCCAGTGGGCCCACATAGACTACGGGCACATACAGACATCTGCACCTTCCCCTCCCCTCATGCACTGTACACTTATGGAGCCCTTATCACCGTATACTTGTATACACCAGTGGCATAACTTCGTGCAGAGGCTGTGGTTTTGTCTAACTCCCATGAAGCAGCAAATGACCCCCTTACCCATGAGAGATGGTTGTGGTTTGTTTTTCCTCCTCCCTACCATACAGCCTACCCACCACAATTGCGGTAGAGAAAATCACTCTCTGTATTGCTCCTCGTATAGGTCTGATCCAGGTGACTGCTGCCTGTGCCCGTGTTGACTTTTGGTACCTCACGACTAAGGTGCCACTGCACCCCTATTTCCTGATTGGGAAGTAACCAACCCCGTACCACGATTTGAGGGACCATACCTTACTAGTAACCAGGACTGTCACTCTCACCTCACCGTGGGTGAGTACCTTCGATAAGAATATATATCCAGGGGCTTCGACTAATGTAATTCCTATAATCAATTGTTGCTTCTCTCTTTCTCACCAACAGTGCCCGGCCGGGCCCCACTGTGAGTCTCCTTTTCCCTTCTCTCTCCCACCCCAGTATTGAGCAACAATATGTCCCTGCTGTTTCCACTGATCACTTTGGCAGTCCAGTGGCCCTACTCAGGTTTTTTTTATACAGGCGCCAACTGAGTCATCTACAATTCCCTTTTTATCTGTTTTGGCAGTTCAAGTCATTTTCTTTTATCACTTTATTTTAGGTGTCCCATGCTATAAGGTCCTGATAAGACTTCCTCATTACCTGTGGGGTCGAAACGTCGTCGACACACTCTACAAATGAACCACCCTCACAGGCTTTTAGCATTGTACTAGAGGACTGACTGTTTATCTAAACATATTGTATTGTGGTAATTTGTTTTACATAGAAACCTTTTTACCACTCACTAACACCCCCTCCCCTTTGTAAGGTTATATTTCACTTGGGACACCCGGCACTTATATGTGTACTTATTTTGTGAAAAAATATCATCACTCAGTAAAATTGGCTGTTTGATAACCACATCTTTTGTATGATTCTGATTCTCTTTCTGACATTCACCGTCCACACAAATATTTGCCATTGGGCTTCCTACCTATCAAGTATCTAAATACTTAGACCGCAGGAACCGTTGTTCCTTGTTACAAAACTACATCTTCAGGCACAGCATCATAAATGAGCTCTTCCAGAATGGGCTCAATGGGAATGGCCTACTTGTTGGTAAGCAAATCTGAAGTACATACCAGACGTTCTAACAGTAAGAAATGAATGACAAATATCCATCTCTCTGCCTGTTGATGGAGGTAGGGCCATATGTATGATGGGTGTGCCTCATACATGCACACGTGTAATGCGAACCCCAGAGTCACAAATGTTAAGACATGCAAAGCCACTTTGAGTGCCTTTGAATGACATAAAGGTACAGAGCAATGCAACAGTGGTCAAAATGTAGTGTACCATCACTGTGTGCAGGGGTGGTGCTCCACGGGCTTTGTGGGGGTACCTCCATTCAAGTCCCATGGTTCATGAGGCATGTCATGTAGCCCACACCAGGTAAGCTTAGGAATGTGATAAATAAATTGGTCTCCCCAGGTGATGTGTAACAAAGAAAACCAACTGAAGTCATCCAAGTCACTCCCGTTTCCTATGTGTGCTGCATTCTGTGGCACACATTCATAGACGATCAGGCCTCTGAAAGTTCATCATGTGCAGGTAGGTACCCCCTCCTGCACAAAGACAATCCCACATGCAATGCAGATACCTGAGCACCATGGTGCAAGTGTGACGGTGTTTGTGCTAGACAGCACATTGTGTGCAGTGTAGGCTGAAAGGTGAGGAAAGAGCGGTAAGGCTTAAATACTGTATACTACTGCCCTTTCTCAGTACGCAGTGCAGTGCAGACAGGTGACTTGCTGCACTGCACAGTAACACTTTGCCAAATATCTGGGCCCCTGTGTCATATGCACATAGTGTGAGCAACGCACTGCAGCGTGTAGACAATGATGTCCCACATTGACATGCACTTAGTAATTTGTCAATGGAAGTAGCAACAGAACGTCAGCTAAAAGCAATGTGTCATTTCACTCTGTGTGGATTGATGGAACCACATCAACTGCACTGGGTAACGAATCACTAATGAAACCATGTGGCATGACAGACAAGCCAATATGAGTACAAAGGCAACACAAGAGATAAGTGTGAGATTAGTGTCTCCTCAAAGGCGTACCTACTCTCGGTATCAGTCAGAGGTCAACAAGGTCAGTGTTGTCAGAACAAGTACTGTGGAAATGAGCAAGTGTGTCACACATGGCAGTACACGTGTATGTTGACCAAAGTTTCTGGAGCTACACAGAAAGAAGCATGTGGAAAGGCCAAATGTGGCATGCCATGTCAGAGTAGGCCCCAGACATGTGTAAATGTCAATAAAAGTTAACATTCTGACACCGACAGTACAAAACACACATATGTCTCAACAATACTTACAGTCTATGTACACACATATACATAGGTTGATGGCCGCATTGACTGATGTAACCAATGTGATTGCTCACCTCTTCTGTGGAGTAAGTAGCCTAAATGCAAAGCATATGAATTCAGCAATGTGAATCTCACTAAGTCAAACACAATGCTGCCATCATCAACATAGAATAAATTCCAACCTGGACAAGACACCACAGTGTACTCAGGATACCAATCTCAACAAACATTTGCCACAGCAATGAGTAAAAAATCAAGGTATAGAAGAACACAATCCCCTACAATTTAGAGTCATACACATACATGTGAAAAATACATTTATTGTGTCTACTTTTGAAGTAGACAGCTCCTTGTAATAACATCAGTGTGTGTCTCATAAAGTGCACCTTGATAACTCTGGCAAAAGCAATAGTTTAAGGCTAACAATAAATAGCATAAAAATCCATGTGACATGTTTGAACTGTACCAAAATCACATGGTAAAGTAAGTGAACTATGAAACGCCTATGCAAATGTCATGTATGCCACCAACAAAATCTGTGATTTAACATGGACATATGTATGTGTGAGTGTTATTCTTGGCAATGTCACAACCTACCTAGGGAGGACCAACTAGCCACATATATGATCAATAATCTGTCACTTCACACATGTAGTGGGCGCACATAACAGAGAGTGATCAGGAACATCTCAAAATACCCATCACAGAAAGATACTGGATAAACATGAAAGTCAGGATGTAGAAGCGTACAATTTATCAGGCCATGCTCATCATTTGCTGTTACACAGAGAACCAGAAGAGACGTATGGGCAACTGTATTAGTAAACCCAAAATGTGAAATACCGTAAGAAATGTGTATGAGTCATTCAGTACACATAACACACATGGAGAGAGATGTAGCTGTAACAAAGAGCAAAAGCATTGAAACTTCTAATTTGTATTTAACTTTCAGCTGACCAAGAATATGGTCTCTAGCCATGGGTCATGCCCCACTAGCGCATCCCCACACTGAGCCAAAACAACTGTACAACCAGGCACTAGTCAAGACCAGCAACACTGTGGAGAGAATGTTAGGTGTGCTGAAGTCCTGGTTCAGATGCCTGGACATGTCAGGGGGAGATTGCTATACTCGCCCCCTATGGTCTGCACGATTATCCCAGTATGCACCATTCTCCTAACATCTGTGTCTGGACAAATGTCCCGTGGGACGTGCAACATGATGAGCAGGACCCAATAGAGGATGGAGGAGAGATCCAAAATACAGTGGCTGGGAGTTGGCGATGCAGCAACGTATGCTGAATTTCTTTTCTTAAAGTATATGTACTTTTGTGGACAGAATGTCCAGACATAATTGGAAGGTTCAACATGGAAATAAATGTTTGAATCCATTATTTGTGTTGGCGTATATGTCACAGTCCTAGTAAACATCAACTCACCCACGTCTCGTCAAATAGGAGTAGGTCTCAAAAAGTAATAATCATGTCATCAGATCTGTTGAGCAACATGGGGCCATGCGTCTCACCTATCAATTGCACATATACAGAAATGCAATGTGAAGCAGGGTACTGCATTAAAGGTACAGGTCAGACATGCCACATATCCTATTCCAAATTGATCATAACTCTCCCATGACACTTGGGCAGTGCAGAGCTGCACAGCTAGCAGTCTTGCTGTGTTGTGCAACAGCAAATTGTACAGCAGATGGCACTCAGTGAAGTTTGGAACACAAAGCAGCGACTCCCATACCTTAGAATAAACTCACATTGTAGCGTGTCTCACTAATGTGGTACCATGCAGAATGACAGCATTTTGTTGGAACTGATGTCGTTGCAGATACCATCAGAGCTAATGAGTGACATTTGTTATGGACAATGGCGTAGTGTCATACAAACATGTAAAAGCTGTAAGTTGTAAAGAACGCATACATGCATGGGTGGCTTACCACAAAACACAGCACATGTGAATTTTTTCCTGGCTACACTGTCACATATACCACATCAGCGCTACAATAGAGAAAGGATACATTTGCCATGCAATGCTCAGTAATGCAATGAGGAACAAAGGCCTGCAAAAATACAACATAACGAGATGACATTGTACAGTGAGTAAATAGCCAGAGCAGGATACCATTGGATAGGTTATATGCAAACATCTGAACACCTGAAGAATAGTGAGATGTCAAGAGTGCGATTTCATTTGGATCAAAAGTCAGAAAAACTGTTTGTTCATACACACTAACTCATTGCACATGATCAGATGGAGGAATTTTGTTAAGAACTTTCCTTTGCATGGCAAGAGTTGTGTGCCTCTGACCTGAGCATACAAGTGCATAGTTGAGCGGATCACAAATCTTGTATCCACCCAAAGGTAAAATGTAAGTTGAGTGTGTGCCATTTCATATGCCTGTGTCAGAGAATGCAGTATTCTTGGTACAGGAGGCACATACAAAGGCCTGCCCTCAGAGTAGATGTACTGCTACTAACGTTGACAGAAGTAAGACAGATCATTTGTGAATGGCAGCATCTGTTAATTGAACATCACAATTTAAATTGTCTATTTACCCATGTTTCACTGCAGTGATGACTAATGGCTCGCTCTCCTATTCAAAAGGTCTGTTGCTGTGTGACACACTCACCCCAGCCCTACATCATGTTTTCTGAAATATGTGTGCATGATAACACAATGTGCTGAACATGTGTGCCTGTGCAAGACATACGCAACAGAAAGTCTGCAATGTGTAACAGTGTGCACATGTAGAGATTATGTGTGCTGCTGCAGTGTGTTGTTCAGCTACAGACCCTCTGCCACAGTCCAAAGTGAGTGTAGTACCAAAGAGTATGCGATGACAGAGTGTGTGTCCTGCACTTCATAATCTTGGTTTCTGTCTTACTTATTTGGAGCACAGTATATACTACAGGACGTCCTAATAGTGTAAACAGAGGGGCATTTAATGGGCATGGCCACACAGTGTAGCACAGACAGTCTTCATTCACCACAGCTATGTTTGAAAGCACATTGCAAGAAATGTGCAGTATCTAACATATGACTTTCAAATGTTGCCTCTTGCCCTGTGCTGGTGCTGTATTGGCTACCTAGGCCCAACACATGCCTACCACAGGCACCCTTGTACAATGGTGCAAGGTTCCTGCATTGTTGCTAGGCTGCTGAAACCATGCCAGTGCAGGGTGAAAGAACAGGAATACACAGTGTAGGAGGGATACAGTGCATTCCTGCCCTTAAACTTTGACATAGGGCAGTGCAGCAAGTTGATTTGAGGCTCTGCCCTATGCCAACTCCCCATGAATTGGGCCATATGTCCACAGAAAATTAACACATCAAAAAATATGAAACCTGACAGGTAAGAAAAGAGGAGCACGGAAAGTGAGCCCAAGGTGTGTTTTTCTGCTTTGCACGGCACTACAGTGTATCCTACACAATAGGTCAGTTGCGTGGCTCAGAACTCATGCATTGACCCATAGGCGCGTCACATTGCACCCATTGTGCGGGACGCAAGTTGTGCATCAACGCTGACATGTCTAAAACAATGTATTGCGACCAATGCATTGTGCATCAATCATGCATTATTTATTTCTGTACCGAAGCGTAAAAAAAAACCGACGTATTTGTAAAAAATGGGCGGGATACACCCAGTAAGTGATGCAATGGGTGTGGAAGGCTGCAAACTAGGAAGTGTGAAGTAACTTTCACTTTCTCTTAATCTCCGCCAGTCTGTACTTGGTGTAGGAGGTTGTTTGAGAGTGTTGGAGGGTTACTCTTGCGTTTTGATTAAGGCTCCCTGTTTTCCGTTTTGACTGATTTTTACAGATAAATACAGACAGAAAACATTTATTTTCTTGTCTGTATTTATTTTTAGATGTGGATAAAAATGGAAATTGAGTAATTCTAAATTCTGTCTGCCATGACTGCCAGGCCAATAGCTGTGTGGATTGATATATAAGGGGATTAAATAAGAAAGGAATTTTAGTAAAGAGACTTTAACAGCTGTAGATATGCACAAGGCTGATACTGAAATGTGCATATTTTCATATAAGTGCATTGATTTATCTTCTGCGGGTGTTCACAGCATTATAACCTGGCAGGCATTCAAGCATGAGTGCATATTTATCGGTTAAATAAATGTGGAAATATACCAATTTTAGCTTCATTTTTCCACAAAACCCAAAATAAATATGGATATATACAGATAAAATTAGCAAAAAATAAATATGGATAAATACAGACGGAAATGTCCCAAAAATAAATACCAAAAAACCGGGAGCCCTAGTTTTGATCTACTCAGTGTATGTTGTGTCATTATTTTGTCTCTGTCCAAAATATATTTTGTCCCGTGCCATTGCTTTGTATCGTTATTGTGCAAGGTGTAAGTATTATGTGGTATGGCATTGGGGCCTTACCATGTAATACTAGTACAATACACAAAGATGGACCTCTGGTACTCTCTCGTACACCTTCTCTCAGTCCTAGTACAGTGGCAAAGAGCAGACAGGCTACAGAGAGGAGCACGTGTTAAGCATTTCACATCCCCAACATGGACTATAACTAACTGACACAACTCGAGAAAAATCCAATACCAATTTATAAAAATAGCTCTGATTTTTATATATTTTTAGACACCAAAATGAAATCAAATGCATACAGTATAAACAAAGTTATCAATTTAAAAGCATTTAATAAATTAGTACTTTGCAGTGTAGAAAAACACTAACATAGTAAATGGGAAAAACACATATATGCAATCGGTTACTTACAGAGTGAGTTCAACTGAACCCACTCGAGGTTAAGGTCTCGTGAGTCCCTAGACCAGTTCTCAACAGCTAGCACAATTTTACCTAGCTCAGGGAAGCAGGGTGCAGAGGTGCACTTTTAGCTGTCAAACGGAGCTGTCAATCAGACTTGCGGTCTTTAAATGACTACCTTAGCAAAAAGGTACTTGCGGGTGGTGTTGAGCAAAAACCTTTGGAACTTAAGCAAGGAGCGGGCTCTGAACAGGAGTCTCTAGGCAGATCGACTCTACCTGGTTCGGGGGTCTCAGGTGCAGAGGTGCTCTTGGCTCTCCGTGGTGCTGAATGAATCCGTGGCCAGTGGTACTGACAGGCGTGCCAAGAGAGGGTGTAAACAAATGCAGGATCTTCATGATGGAGCCACTGGGGTCGTTGGTCATTTGCGCAGTTGGATCTCCCTTCTTGGAGCGTCGAGTAAATCAGGTAGTAGTCGGATTGAGCACTAGCAAGCCTTGGTACTTGCAAGCAATGCGGTTGAGGAAATCTTCTTCCAGAGGACCAGGGGAAAGGTGTAGAAAGCTGAGCCTCACTGAGGGTAGGGACTACTGCTCCCAGAAGCCACATGCCCAGTGACTTTGAGTGGCCACTCAGGACGTCTCAGTGGACAGTACTTCAAGGTTGTGGATTTACCGGTTTGTGTCTGCCAACTGCAGGGGACCAGTTCCTCTAGCCCAAGGGAGTTCTTGTGAAGTCTGGTGTTTGAAGAGGGGTTTACCTTCCTTTTGATACCCGTCTTCTGCCTTGGTTGAGTCGCAATCCAGTGGGTAAAGGGTAGCTGCCACAGGTGCAGAGCTTAGCACCTCTCTTCGTGGAGTTCTGCCTTGTCATGTAAACAGTTCTCTTCTTGGCATCATGTCAAATCTAAGGTTCTGGTGTCTGTGATGCCTCTTAAGTCATGGATTTAGGGGGTGTTAATAGGTGTGAGGACTAGTAGCCAGTGGGCATCTAGCCCTGAGGCTAATTCGCCCCAGTAGTGACCATATCCGGTGGGAGTATGTCACTAAAACTAGTCAGAACCTGCTTTTTAGTTTATATTCAAGATGGCCAAAACCATCCTCTACTGTACACTTCAGCTGTGACACCCTAGAGATGCGGTCAGCCTCGTGGAGGTGCACACCTCCTGCATAGCTAATTTCCCACCTGCCCACGAAAAACAGTGTGTCACGATTTGCTCCCTGTGCTCTCGTACCCACCACCAGGGGGCCGCATAGTGGGACTTTCCAGTCTTCTAATAAGCTTCCAGACCCTCCCCTGCATGCATATCCTGACTTCCAGCCATTTGGACACTTATTGGGAATTGACATCCATTCCCAATCCATGCCGGGTTTTGTGAAAGCCAGCCTGCTTATATTTGAAGCCAGCCTACTCATGCCTGAAACTCCATTACCCAGAATTCCCTGCTCACTGCTTTGTCTCCACCCCTGCAGGCCAAGGATGGGTGGAGGAATTCAGCTCACCTGTGGCTGGCTGCTGATAGCCTGCTCACACCTGATGCATGTGATTACTGAGAGCTCTTTTAAGCCCCAGCTCCCTTCAGCCCAGTGTTGGTCATTGTAGCTGTTTACCGGTGAGACCGATCCTTGTTTCCAGTGCTCCCTGAGCTTTTGCTATTGTTTCCAGTGTTTCCTGAGCTTTAGTTATGCCTTGTTCCTGACCTGCTGCTGTTTTCCTTGTTCCTGAATTAGCACTGCCTGCAGTGCTACCCTGACCCCTGAGCCTTAGTATTCCTTGTTCCTGAACTGCAGCAGTTTCCCTTCTTCTGAATTAGCACTGCTTGCAGTGCTACCTTGTTTCCTGAGTTCCTGAGCTAGTTATTCTTTGCTCCTGTTCCTGGTCCTGGGCTTCAGCTATTTCTTGTTCCTGATTTGCATTGCTTGCAGTGCTCTCTTGACTCCTTGTTTCCTGAGCTGTAGCTAATTCCCTGCTCCTGAACCAGCACTGCCTGCAGGGCTACCTAGACTCCTGAGCTTTAGCTCAGATCTTGTTCCTGCCCCAGCTCTGCCTTTCTATGCTACTTTGTTTTCTTGATTTCTTAACCTGCACTATTCTAGTATACCCTTGTAGCTTCCCCTTCTGTATATCCCTTTCCAGTCCCTGCCTTTCTTCCCAATTCATTGGTTCCAGTTCCTAGTTTGCTGTCTTTCTATTTCTGCTGTCTTGCTTCTGTTACCTTGTATGTTTGTTACCTGCTTTCTGCCAAGTGTGCCCAGTGATTTCCTTCCTTTCCTGTTAAGCACTCCTCCTTGCTAGCTCCTTGTCTATTGTGCTTGTGTTTAGTTCTACCCCCTTGCTGTTACTGCCTTGCGTGTTCCTGTTTGATTGCCAGGATCCGTGGGCACAGCTGACTACCTAGGTGGTGTTTCTTGTTCACTGTGAGTATTGTCTTTGAGTTACATTTATAACATCACCATAGGTATAAGCTCCACAGACCCTGCCTTTGCATGCATATCCTACATGTGGGTATTTGCAGTCAGTATCTGTAACAGTAATTGTGAGTAAGAAACTTACTGAGCTTCAATCTTACCGTGTGGAGCTCTGAGTGCTTTACCCCACACTCCCTTTATAGTTAATGTTTCATATATATGTCTTGCACATTCGTCCTGGGTGTAGTTTTTCTGAAAGCTAAATTGCCTCATGCGTGCCCTTCCTTTCTGAGTCTTACCCATCTTGTTCACTTCTACAGGCTTCCCCTTTGGATCCCTTTTTCTCCTCTGACTCCCTGTATGATCCTGGGCAGCGCTGTACTCCTCTTTATGTGTACGTTTTCTACCCAGTTCCCAGTCCTTGCCCAAGTCCCTGACTGTGTTCCCCACATAGTCCCGGACAGTCCCTGACACAGTGTCTGGGGCAGTGGGAGACTTTATCCTCAAGTGAGGGACAAGTTTCTTTGCCCATTGGTGCCTGTGAAGCCTTTGAGACTCACCACTGTAATGGTCCGTTCACTAGCCATCCTGTGTGGGCGGGGTGTCACATCCTGCACACACATGTCTTTGTCTCTGGCATCTGGAAGCAGCACACACATACCAGCATGAGGTCAGACTTCTCGCTTTGTGGCAAACCCTTGAAAAAAGCCAGCCAAGATATGAGAACACTGGGTTAACTTGGTGGGGAGTGTCTCAAGTGCCACCTAGGTACATGCTGGTTAAACCTCACCACCACAATCGTGTCAGAGGTTAAAAAGCATGGTGTTTGATACTAAACATGAAGAAATTCAACAGTTCCATAATGGAGCTGGACAACTGGGGTATGGCCAGATTCCAGCACATGTTATCCTTTGGAGGGTTGTTCACTTGCGGTAGAATTACAATTAGTATTTTACCACAGGGCAATATATGCTTGCACATACATTTCCACACATATAATATAATGCACCCTGTCTCCTGGGCTATAGTAGGCTTACTTAGGGGTGTCTGACATATATTAAATGCAATGAGGTGACCCTGTCATACATGGTGTGTGCAGGGTTGAATTTGAGCAGGCCAGCTGCTTGTGCAGGGCTGACATTGCAGACCTGCAGCTTTTGGTTTTACTACGGTCACTCAGGATGGCACAGTAAGTGCTACAGCCCTGGTGCCCCTTTTACATCCCTGCCCTGGGTACCACTGGTACCATATAATAGGGTCTTACAGGGGTGTAAAAGTACTTGTCAGTTGGGTGTACCAATTCACATTTACAGTTTAAGGGAAGGAGCACTAACACTGGGGCCTGGTTAGCAGGCCCCAGTGCAATTTTCAGACAAAAACCCACGGCATCTGGTAGCTAAAAGGGGTAAAAAAGTGGGGGTGCTCTGCAACACAGTTCACTTTCCTACAGTTATTTCTCATTGTACTGTCGAGCATAGAACCTTTTGGGGTTTGTCTTTTAGAGTAGTTAGAGTTTGTGGGGGGTAAATTTAGGATTAGCTGTTTGTATTTTTTGGGAGGGGTTGGAAGATGTCTAAGAGGGGACGCAATATTTCAGAGCCTGAGTTGTGAGGGCTCATATGGCTCATCGTCCACTACCTTCCAAGGATGCTTGCGGCTGGTGGCAGGGTATGCCAGGGTCTGCGAAGCAGAAGAAGGACAGATGGGAGCGGGTGCTCTGGCCCCATGAGCAAACTTTCAAGGTAGCCCGAACAACCCACCAGATGAAGCATCGATGGGCGATGTCATCTCAAGGAGATTGATGTCATTGACTTCCTGGGACTTGAGATTGGTGGACCTGTCAGTATGTATGTATGTTCTGTCTGCATTTTGTGATGTTCCTTTATCTGCTATGCAAAACATAAACATGGATTGTACTTTATTTGTGTGTTTTTCAACAATATTGCGACATGCAACATGTATATCAGGATAAATATATTATTGAAGATGATGTAAAGTAAGGGAACTTAGGGCCTCATCAATTGGGATTTGGCATAGGCCAGCATAGCATGAAATCTTGCTGTGCTGCCCAATGCCAAAGTGTAAGGGCAGGAGTGCACTGTGTTCATCCAATACGGTGCATTCCTGACCCTCCACTCTGCACTGGCGCCGTTTAGGCAGACTAGCGCCAATGCACGCACACTTGCACAATGGTGTAAGGGTGCCTGTGTTGTCTGCAGGATTGTGTTTCTGCTGGTTCGGGCTACTATCTGCACAAAAACAATCCTTTGAGCTTGTTTCCTATTTCTATTTGTACAGTAGAATGCAGCACACATGGAAAGAGGAGAAAACGAGGAGAAATCAAGTTATTTGTCCTTGTGCCTCCCCTGGGGAGCTGTAAGGTTGTGCCGCATCCCCATGTCTACATGGTTTTGTAATTCTGAGGAAGTGTCAAAATACATGGGTGTTACTTGAGTACAACCACTGCAAGGCTCATGGCAAGCCTCCCTAGCGGAGATTAAGGCAACACAGCTATTTGCTATTTATCTATAATATCTATGAGGCCATTCAAGGCCACCCAGAGTAGGTTTGCATGGCCTCACATATATGATTTAGTGATTAGCGCCACTGGAGCATCACAAAAGGTGACACTAGTGTGGCACAAGGGGCTCATCATTATGCATCTTAGTTACTCCAAGGGTCAATCATGTCACCCATGTGTCATGGTACACTGGACTGTGCCATTATGCTGCCAGCATTGCCCACTAGATCACATCCTTGATGCATGCTTCAGGCATGTCATGATGGTTATATCTGAAGTTCAGCATCCAGCCTGCTTAGGCCTGCAATGAGCTGGGCAAATTGCCATTTGTGTGTTTCAGCTGCTTTTGTACTTCTGAAATACTGGGATATCATAGTTTGTTTATTGAAAATGTAAACGTGTGTAAGCAATATTTACAATGTTATGTCCTCATTCATGTCTCCTAGGTGGACATCTTCCATTCTCAAGGGAAGAGGTGGAATCCTTCCAGGGTCCCAATGCTTCCAGTAAGTGTAATTAGTACATATATTACCATTCTGATGTCTATGTGTGATCTATGTGGGAAAGTTCAATTGTGATGTGTGTTGGGAGGTAACACTCAGTCACCATCAATGAGCTGTCAGTCTGTGATTCTGAACAGAACCTGCCCACAGTTTGATGAAGACTGCTCATGGAGTAAGATTTTTGAGACTGTAAGGTGTTTGTAAGAAGACCCACAGGAACTAAACATCTTTAAATATGTGCTTACAGTGGCACAAATATAGTCATGTTGCTTCGGGCACAGTGAGCGTCATCTGGCACACACTTTGCATGTGTTACACACAGACACATTACCTTGTACAAGAAATGGCACAGACCATAAGATCTGGAGTCAGCACAGTAAATTCTGTATTGCTAAGCAAGTCTGGGCCGGGATCAGTTGTAAATATCCCAATTTGTGCAGGAAGCAGGGCCAGATGATGTGCATTATTTCTACACAGGCATTGTTACCAAGCATGAACAGGATAGATGTCATGGAATCAGATTCACATACGGTGTGATTCTACAACATATGTTCCATCGAAATGCTGCATCATGGGTTCAGACATGCTGCACCCTTTTGCAATCTCCAGATGAGATATTTCAGTTTCACTGACCAAAATGGTGGGCAAACATACCTGCTGTGTTACACATAATATGTTTGTAGAGAACAGAACTGTCCATGTAGTAGTATGACAAATTTGTAGCAGAAATATGTAAACATGTATGTCAGTGTTGCCATCACTATCTAAAAACATTTGAATATGGTAGTTGCAGCATATGTTTTATGTGATGGACCTACATCTTCATAAGTAATGTCTTTGGGTCATGACTGACAACAAATGACATGCCTACACGTGTGTCTGTTGATGTGTCTGTTCATTATAGGATGGACATTTACATCTTCGATATGTTAGCCTACCATGAGGTGTGTCTGTTGAAATCCAGCCTCAGTGGTACTTGCGCCTCCCTCATAGTAATAGAGCAAGGGTCCATGTATCATATCAAATACATTTTTAGGGCATATTACTAGTCCGACAAGAAGACACACACTACTAAGATGCTATGTTCATATTATGATACATGGCTCCAAATGCAGTCTTGGGATGATGTATGTACATGAGCATGTTTAAGTATGACTCCTCATGATTTTCCCTACAAGTCTGAAGCGGGAGAAAATTGTTACATTTCCGTACAATTTCCTGAGAGTAAATGTTATTAATGTTCCCCAATCATGGTCACCCCTCTCCAATTATTGACTATCTGACGCAGAGTGAGTGAAACCAGCAACATGTGCAGCCTTGTGATACCGCAGATGAGGTATGAAAAGCCAAGCCACACTGCCTGCACTGTATCACCTTATCCACCTACACTTATGTTGATATTCAGTGATCAGCACATTTGCATGACCCAACTATAAATCCCAAAATTGTATAACCAGGCCCATGTGTCCAATTGTAGATCAGGACATCTTCATAAGTGTGAACTTTTGTCCTGTATGATATGGTATCTATCTCATTGTGACTACTGTTACATTTTGTGCACACACACAGATGGCACTTTACTCAGGTTTCCAGGTTCAAGTAGGGTATGTCTATGTAGTGATGACACGTTATCCATATATCTATCTCTATTGCTGGTATGGGTCTGGTGAAGGACATATGATTGTGTTACAATGTCAGACTATTTCTCACAGACATCATGTACATGTACTGCCTGTGCAAATTATTGTTTTGACTTTCACCCTAGACAACATGACAGCTGATGACACACGCACTTACGAAATGCACTGGGCTCATTACCGCCACTTGAGGCACATCGCTAAGGCATACAGAAAGATGCAGAAACTGTATGAATGTGTAACAGCGGTGGGGTCCTGGAACATCCCTTGAACAACCACACCTGCAATGCCACCATAAGCCACTGGCCAGGACAGAGCAGGCCCAAGGCAGGACAGAGCAGGCCCAAGCCAGCACAGAGCAGACCCAAGCCGGCCACAGCAACCCCAAAGACAATCAACACCGGCTACCCCTGCAGCCACACACCGTCTGCACACACGGGCCAGGAGGCACTGTAAAGGGAATCTGTGTTTCACTACACCATAATAGGGAACTCAGGAAGGTCAATGCAAAACTTGCGCAATTCGTGTGGATCCGGCCAGCTCACATGCCAGACTGAGCAACATTGAGGAGGCCATGGAGTAGCTCTCCCAACTTAATTGATATTTTCATGTAGTTTTATCATTGTTTTTTATCTTATTTTAGTCATTTTGTAGGTTAGGTCATAGTTAGTTAGTTACTAAGTTACGTGTAGGCTAGTTAGGTTTTAGAAATGTTACTGTCTTTTATAGGTACACGTTTTTTTTCTAACGTTTTTTCTATTTCTAAGGTTTTAGTGGATGGAGGTTACATGTTTAGGCCTTTTTTTAAATAGTAAAAAATCCCCAAAATTTGAAAAAAAAATTAAAAAACCTCAAAAATATATATTTGTTTGGGTTACATGTGTAGTTAGTTTATGTATAGCTGTAGTTGATGTTTGCATTGTGTCACTTTATGTGTGTTAAGGGGGTGTGGGGCTTATGTTTAACATGTCTTTTGGTCAAATTTATAGCATAGTTATAGCTACGTTTAGGTAGGTTAAGTTAGTTTAGGCTTAGTTTAGATAGTGTCAGTTAGTGCAGGATAGGCAGTTTTAGTTAGTGAGTATTACATTTTTATATATAAATACTTTTTCTACTTTCACGACTGCGTAATAATTTCCTGCGTAAGAGTTGTCATAATTGCTTAGATTGAGTTGAGTACATGATGTAGCAATTCCCTGCAGTGTGTGTAGATATGTGTAACTTTGTTAGATGCCTGTGGACAGTCTACATTACAACTGAATCACTTAAGGAATCTTCGTCATTTTATGGGCACTGTGAATGGTCCTCTTTGTGTGAATTGATGTACAGCCCAACACAGATAGTCGCCTACTGTAGCACTGTGTGGGTAAGTTATGCTACATGTATAGTAAGTATGGATCTGTGCTGGGACACACACTGGTGCCTACCACTTACAGACTGACCCTTGCACCATTGTACTAGTAGGTCATTGTTGTTTGCTGGTTAGTAGCCATGAAAGTGGCCCCGATCTACCCGGAAACATCAATCATCCTTGGCATTGAGTACTTGCTAAGTGTGGAACTTCCTGTATGTGAATTTGTGTGACTACTTGCTAAGATAGAAAAACATTAGTCTCACGTTTCCTCTTAGCCTAGAGTTGTGTAGCTTGATTCCTGGGTCTGTGCTCTGGCTCCTAATTATTGTTATGTGTGTATATAGTACAATTGATGTAATGTGTGGTTACACTCACACTCAATGCATGTGAGGGCTCTCAAGGAAAGGGGTACACATTGTCCCTATGTATCCTAGTGTGCCTTACTACACCATTTATCATTTGACAATTGCATTTGTTGACATGACGGTAGTCAATCAGCAGTTTCACGGTGTGGCTTGAACAGGGACGTAGTGTACTACTCAAGTGGCTCGATATACAGCAAGGTATGGATTATGGGTAGTCTGGTTTCTCTGTCCATCCTCTTGGGCATCACAGATTGAGCACTCATGCCGGGTTGATATTTTGTCCTTTTCATAGATTCAAGACACACAACAAGCGTATCTTTGCCGTGATTGTTAGTTATTGGCAGACATCCAGTAAGCTTGTGATTTTCATTACTATTTAGTATCTGCTTGGTAACACAAGATGGTGATATGCAATCTGTGGGCACAACACTGATTTTCGCTTTTTGTACACTTTTATTCCCTTTTATGTTTTCTTACACCTGGTGGTTGATTGGCTTTTGTTCGTTTTTTCCATCATGGTCATGGTTCTACACTACTTTTATCACAGTTTTTTCTATAGCATGTACAAGTTTCACTGTGTTTCAGTCTTGCCATGACTGTGTGCATTCCTGGTGATTAGGCAGCTATGCCTGCATATTAACATGTTATAACACTATCTTTCACCAATAGCATTTCATTATTTTTTACAGAGGCCCCTGAAGAAGGGATTGATGATCCCGAAATGCATTGGGCGATATTGATTTTTGGATGTCAAAGAATTTTGTAACCAGGAATATTTTTCTATAGAGAATGAATGAGCAACGGCGGATCTGAGTAACCGCACCTCCCTGCTATATTCCTTTTCTTGTTTAAGAAATTGTAATGGATAGTATGATTGGGTGTGCACATACAGCTCCTGCACCTGCCGTTGTTGGATGCCAGCTGCCAAGCAGAGAAAACTGTGAAAATAGTGGAACGGTGCACTACCAAAGAGTTTTCTTCAATAAATCCAAATGTTCATTTTGTATAGTGGTTTATCAATCCTTTATTTTCAATATCAAAATGTGCAAATTCCAGCCAACGCGTTTCGTTCATACATAAATGAACTTCTTCAGGGCAAATGGTGATGTGAAGAAGACGCAGAAACACAGAGGCAATGAAGAGCCCTTGATCTGAGATATTTCAAATTCCTGCTGTCGACGCACAAGTATTTAAATTTTAAAGGCTACCATGATAAGTGCCTGATGGTTGTATCTCTGGGGACACAGTCCTGTTATTATCGTCCTGACTGCCGACCGGACGATAATAACAGGACTGTGTCCCCAGAGATACAGCCATCAGGCACTTATCATGGTAGCCTTTAAAATTTAAATACTTAGTGCGTCGACAGCTAGAATTTGAAATATCTCAGATCAGAACTCTTCATTGCCTCTGTGTTCCTGCGTCTTCTTCACATCACCATTTGCCTGAAGAAGTTCATTTTATGTATGAACGAAAGCGTTAGCTGAATTTGCACATTTTGATATTGAAAATAAAGGATTGATAAACCACTATACAAAATGAACATTTGGATTTATTGAAGAAAACTCTTTGGTAGTGCACCGCTCCACTATTTTCACAGGAATATTTTTCTGTTTACATTGCATATATTTCTGTAACAGATTGCATAATAGTCAATGACTGTTTAATTTCAATTTTGATTAGTTAAATAAATATCTCAGGACATGAAACAATGAGTAATCTACAATAGTATAAATGTTGTGATGCATTGTTGATTTCTATGTATTACTTTGATATTGTGATGAGTTAAATTCACGCTGTACAACCAGATATCGAGTGAAGAATCACTACCTCACATTCTGCAATTTAAGGGGCAGACAACCTCTTCCTGGGGTGCACGCATACGAGTTAAGTTTGTTCTATTCTTTGGAGTACAGAATTTCAGAGAGGTGTGCGCAACCACATTCATTCAATATCTCTACATTGTTCACACAGCCAATGTGTGACAAGTGTGTGTTTTTGTGTCATACCACACATTCAAAAACGTTACACAGCTTGCTGGCCTGACTTGCCTGTAAGGATACGTTGAGGTAAGGTCCACATCTGCCTTGGTGATTGGCTTTCTTTTCTATGGTGGATATACTGAATGGAGTTTCACCTATTGATACCTGTACTGTGCGGTAAACGTCCTTTACAACAAAGGTTTAAGAACGAAAAGCCTTAACAACGAAGCCTGAATCTTGACTGAGGCTTTACCACGCTGGTTTATAACCATGAATGGCATTACAACGATAGTCTTTACAACGGAAAAAAAAATACAGTGTAGAAATTCGTCGCGAAGACAGGCAGAGGTGCCAAGAGCATTTCAATTCTCTCTCACAACGGGAAACAGCTGCACACTCCTTAAAACTTTCCACATGCGGCAAAATGCTGTTCTTGCAATTAACTTTCCTTTACTCAAGCCGAAACGGAACAGTGTGATAAGGATTCCCTCAGCAGAAATGGAAACGGAACAAGGAGACCATAACAGAGATCACGTCACAGCAAGAGCAGTGCTTATAAATATTTTATTCAGCGTTTACACAGTGACATTACAAACGGGCTTACTTCTCCTTCAAACTGTGTACAATGTTCCACAGCAGAAATATCGCAAATACATACAGCGGTAATAGAACAAAGGGCAGTCTTGCAGTGACACTTTACAACACCTTCGCAAGAGGTTTAAATATAGAGAAGGATCAGAGTCAGCAATTCGCTTACTCTTCCTAGTTGTTTACATGCAGCGATGCTGTCGGTTGCTGACAGAGAGACGCAGGCAGGGAGTGCACGCAGTAACACTTTCGGTAATACGTACATTTGGCTGAAATTAAATAGTTAACAAAAAGGTAGGACTACAGCAGTAACAGGATGCTTCAGTACGCGTTTACAAAAACATAGGCTTTATTATTTAATGCCATTTGGCGTTTAATGGTAAGCGCAGTAAAAGTATTAGTGATATTGGCATTCGTGGTAACGGCAGATTGATACCTATGTGGCAGCGTGATACAGTAGTTTGATGTAAAAAATGACGTTGTTAGGGCATAGCCCTTGCTCCGCTGGCGTTGTAAAAGCCTTCGTTGTAAAGGCTTTCGTTATTACGTTGTATATTCGTACTGTGCACATTGAAATGAATGAAATGAAATTTGTACTTGTAAAGTGCACTTATACCCCCAAAGAGGTGTCCTGGCGCTGTACGCATACCGCTGTGGAACCCTTCCTGGCTTTTCCCTGTGAAATGTCCACTCCTGGGCACCCCCAGGGTGAAGCCAGGCATCCCAGCGCTGTTGGGGCCGTTGCACCAAGTCACCAGGTTGCCTGCTTTCCCTCTGGCCACTAGTCAGCCCACAGCTCCTGGGAAAGGAATGTGGGTTTGGTCATGTATTTGAAGTGATCCTGCATTCTGCCTTTCACACAGTACACCATGCCAGTCTGTGTTGTTGTGGTGTCTTGCATGCAAACCGTGCTATCATGTGCCCAAGGGCTCATATATCACACATCTACACAACTCTACACAGCTAGCAACCTTGCTACACTACAGTAATGTGAAAGGGAATGTACTTACCATGGTTTTCCTATTTGTGTATACTCATGGGATAGCATTACACAGACAGTTGTCTTCATAGTTCACTTCAGTAGGCACTGTATACCAACTCTGAGGGGATAGACCCAGTCAGTCCTTTAAGATTGCTACCACTGACGCTCACCCCATTTCCTCATTGCCAGAGTTGGTCATCTGCTGAGTACCACACATCACCTAACTCAGCCCGCTCACTTGCCCCTGTACATGATTCCTCTGGCAATCCTCATTTTGTCCCAGGGCCTCAAATTACTCTCACACTGATGGCACATAGTAGTACAGTGACTCTCATGTGACAACTCACCTTATACAATTGACCAACATGGCTGCTTATATTTGAGGGCTATTGCTCAAGCTGTGGCCCATATGCTAGTAGTAATGATATTACGTGACATGGACCTACTCAGGTTGCCCACACACCTAGGCCCATAGACCTTACCCTCCGGCCATCCCTAAAACCTGCCCATCGTCGTGGAAACCTATCTCATCCTGTCAGTTCACTATTTCCTGTTTGACATCTTCCTGCTTTGACATATGTGTAATTGAGAGGTATTAGTTTTTAGGACTCCTGTCCTCACACCCTTGCCATGTTCACCCTGGTCCACATTATATGTCGAATGTAGTACACCAATTCCATCTTCTACAGAATCCCTTCACAGCTACAAGATATGTGTAACACTATCAGTCTCTAAAGTGCATGACTAACACTCTGGCTACCTTGCAGTACAGACTTCACAACTCACCTTCTTGCTCTGCTATAGCTCCCCATTCAGACACAGGGCCAGTTCAATGTGCTCAATCACACCCACATTGCACTACACTACCAGGGGCCCACCAGGCACACACACCATCTATTTGGCCAACTAACAATCATGGTCCACTGCTGTGTATCATTTGCATTCACACCCACCTCCAGTATACATTTGTACATGTCAATAGGTGGGATGGTGTCTGACATGGCACCACACACTTGTGTGCTATCACCACACACATCAGGACAGCTATGTGCAAAGTAGTTTCATACTAGTGACCATACACGTGGCTATTTGCAAGATCCTACATGGTGATGCTTCACATACTCCAAACCTGAACCCCCCTCTCAGATGAGGAGTTGATCCTCTGGCAACACCATTCCATTCCATTGGTTTACAGTTCAGATTTGGCTGCACGGGTCCAAGTTGTACACACTAGCCTCATAGTGCAAGGGGGCTTGCATTGTCACTGTCACGTTGGGCAGGGTTTAAGTGTTCATGCATGATGTGCTGCTCCAGTCCAGGGTTTTTACTTTGTATTGTGGGACTTGCAGTCCTGGTCACTCAGCGGCATATTTATGAGAGCCTTGTGTAACGTTTGCACCACATAAAGTGGTACATGCATGACGCAAGGCTGTGACTTAGATTTATGAAGGCATGCAAAACCACCTTGAGTAGCTTTAAGTGGCCTCCGAAATCTTGAGTAAGGCAGCGCATCACACATAACTGCGTCGCATACTCTGCCCACGGGATGCATTCCATGGACTTTGCGCAGGGTGTTCCCATACAACTTCCATGTTTTTTTTACATAATCCCAGATTTGCAAGGACTTGTATGCCTGGGAATGTGTCCAAATCTTACGGCTACCAAGGGAGCCTTAACTAGAAGAAAAATCTCTATTTCTCCTCATTTTTTCCTCTTTGTAGGTAGAAGAGGACCACACCGCTCAGCATTCTTTTTTTGCTGGAAGGTGCTTCTTCCTGCACAAAAACTGTCTTGCCAACAACACAGTGCATTGTACAATGCAGCCAAAAGGGTGCCAGGGCAGGGGAAAGGGACAGGAATGCACCCTATTGTATAAATACAGTGCATTCATTCCCTTTCACTTTGGCATAGGGCCACACATCAACGTGACTTGCTGCGCTGAGTTAACTGACAAAATATCACCCCTCAAAATATCCCGTTACCAAAATATCGATGTCCAAAATATCGTCATCCTATACTTATAATTATAAGTACAAAAATATCGAAAGAAATATCCTTGTTATAAATATCATTGTATTAAATATAGTTTTTAAATATATATAAAGTAAAATAATAAATATTAAAAAATATTAATATTAATTAAAAAATATAATTGATTTAATATATATTTTAACCAATATAACAAATGAGCTTAATAAAAAAAGTTCAAACACATCTATATATTAATTAATATATATAATAACATATATCTACTTAAAAAAACTATTTAACTAATAATTTTAATTTATATTATAATTACAAAATGTTTAACTAATATCAAAATATAACAAATATAAATATATATATATATATATATATACATATATATATATATATATATA